>PVHY01003947.1:0-99937 GCA_004024945.1 Uropsilus gracilis
GGGATTCACCTTTGGCTGCTCAAGTAATCAAATTAACATTAGACAGTTTAATTGGAGAAAAGGAAAAGATTTGATTACATATGTATTGACTTACATCCTCCATTCTAGAGTAAATAAGGCAGACAGAATTTTCATTTCTAAGCCAAAGAAAGAGGTATGGGACTGAGATGTCAAGGAAAGGAGAGGGTGACTCATATGACAAAACCAGATACTCTGGCTGTCTGCCCAGCCATAGAAAAATTTCTCTGATAAAAAGATCATTTCTGGAGATGACCCTACATTGGGGTTCATCTTTATTCTTTACATAACAAAACCAGCTCAGTTAAAACTCACTGGGCCTCAGTTGACCTTAACTCCTCTTGCTTCGGTGACATATATTGGGAAAAACCTGCTCTAGACATTTTGGGGAGACCTATTGAAACAGGAAAGTGGTACAGGATGATGCATGGTTCCCTGAAATTTTCCTTAGTAGGTTCTTGTCACTTGAAGAAGTAGTAAGTGCTCCAAAGACACACATGCTTGCACATGGGCAAATGGCTGATAGAGGTGAGTTTATATATGAAAAAGGAAATGAAGAATCCAAAATAAAGGAACTGGAACGGAGGACAACCTGACTTGGTCAGGTTCAGGGAGAGGCAGGGATTGATTATCTACTCAGTAATGCAGGTTTTTTGAACATCTCTTATGATTATGAGCTCCCCCGGCTCTTAATTATGATTGGACAGCATCACAGAAAGGTTGAGTTCCTTTTGCGGGACTTTGCTTGCAAACTGGTAGACCACATGTTGGTGAAATTTCCTTAGTGTTATGTTAATGTCCCTCCCCTCTTCAGAGTCTAAGTGGAGAAATTCCTGGTGCCTTCTAGTCTAATAGTGGCTTTTGAAGTTTTTCATGTTTTTTAAATAATTTTATATATGTATTTCACATTTTTGTATTCCTCAGAGTTTACCCACCACCTCCCCTCCCTGACCACGCCCACCCATCTGCCCAGTTGTGTGTACTTTAGTTTGATTGTTAGTTTGTTTTGACATTTCCTCCCGGCCTTTTGTTTGTTTTTTCCTATATCCCATATATTATTGAAACCATTTGGTTTCTGTCTTTTTCTTACTGACATGTTTCTTCCATCAGTATTCATAGTCCTCCTGGAAGTTCTAGGAAGTTTGGATGGTTTCATTTTAGCACATCCAGTCTTGCTGACTCTGTTTCTTGCAGGAGTTCAGCTATCTCTGGCATCCAATCTCACAATTTTAATACAAATATTCTGGTAAGATTTTTGTGGAGATTACCATCGATAAAATATGGAAAGTACCTCCTGATCCTTGAAAAATAGTACATGAAATAATAAAAAAATAATTCATGTAATCATTAATTTATATAATTCCTACTAGAGCCTTCTGAGGAAGACAAGCTCATTATAAAGTTTTCTAGATAAGAAAATGAGGTGTGGAGAAGTTCAACTATTTACATATTGATCTTGTAATGATCATGACTGATATGGAAATAGGTATAGTTGAAATAGTATCAAGTCACTTATTTACAAAAACACTCAAAAACAGACACCAAATTAACATGTTGAAGAAAATAATTCTTCATGACGCTTGTTAAAGAAAGGTAATGCAGATTTTACTTAGAGGCAGTATCATGCTAGTATAAGAACCACTACAAAGTGGTTTTAAACTAAAGGGCTCAACTCTAAATATGTTATCAGGTAAGGGATTAAGTCAACGCAGGTTCTCCCACTTGGGCATAGGCAGGTGCCCAGAGAACAAACTTTCAAGGGAAAGGTAAACACAGAGAGTTTTACTTATAAGAACAAACAAACAAATAAAAGAAAACCATAGAGTCCACACACTCACAGTCTTTTTTTTTTTTTTAATTTTACAGCTTAGTATTTCCTGCTTTATTTGTATCTGTTCTGTTTTGATTTTTTTTTAATTCATTTTATTGATTTGTCACAATTGTGCATTAATTGATCCCTCCTCCTCCCTCCACATCCCCCCTCTAGTCACTCCATCTCCCATTTTTCTGCAAATTGTTGGTTAAGTTGATGTTCAGTTGTTGGTTGTTTGGCCCGTTGTTCTCTTCTGATATCTGGTAAATGTGTGTGTGTTTTGTTTGTTTTTTTAACCCCGGGGCTTTCCCACTTCACTAACATTTGTTAACTATCTTGATCTTTTGTGCTCTTCACCTCCCCTGCCTTCTTTCCTCTCCTCCTCTCACTCCATGGTTCAGTCCCATTGGTTGTTTTCATTTTTTCTTATTTGTTTGTTTGTTTTTCCCTATATCCATCATATAAGTGAGACCATTATGTACTTCTCTTTTTCTTTTTGACTTATTTCTGCTAATATGAGTCTTTCTAGTTCCATCCAGTTTGCTATGAATGACATGTGTTTGTTCTCCTTGATGGATGCGTAGTATTCCATCGTGCATATGTACCACATTTTTTTTAGCCAATCATCTGTTTGGGGGCATTTGGTTTGTTTCCAATTCTTTGCAACTGTAAACAGGGCTCCAATGAACATGCGAGTACATGTGTCCTTTTGAATTAATGTCTTCATGTCCTCTGGGTAGATTCCTAGTAGTGGGATTGCTGGGTCGAATGGTAAGTCCACTTTCAATTGTTTGAGGGTCCTCCACACAGTCTTCCATAGTGGCTGGATCACTTTGCACTCCCACCAGCAGTGTAAGAGAATTCCTTTTTCTCCACATCCATGCCAACATTTGTTGTTGTCTGTTTTATTTATATGGGCCATTCTTACTGGTGTAAGATGGTATTTCAGTGTGGTTTTAATTTGCATTTCCCTGATTATTAGTGAAGTGGAGCATTTTTTCATATGCCTGTTAGCCATCTGTATCTCCTCTTTGGTGAAGTGTCTTTTTAGTTCTTCTCCCCATTTTGTTGAGCTGTAGGAGCTTTTTGTGGATCTTTGTTATCAGACCCTTGTCACTTGTCTGGAGGGCAAAAATTTTCTCACAGAGAGTCTTAAGCAGAAAGGAACCCCGCTTCCATAGAGATGTTTAAACTTTTGCCTCCACCCCATTGTATTTCTGTATAAAACGCCAGGTGGTGGCCTTGTTTTTATGCCAGCAGTTGATGAAATAAGTACAAAATGATTCCACAAGCAAACATGACATCCAGTTTGCAGGGTAGGAAAGCCTGCACATTCAACTCACACATCCAACTATGGTCTCCCTCTCTCCTCTCCTTGTTGCCACACAGTTCAGCAATCCATTATGAGTGCCACTTATTTACTTACATCCTGGCATTATCTAGGGTTTGTTCACCTAGATCCTGACACAATAAGGTAAGAAAGTTAAATCTGCATAATATTGGCCAAGCCCTACTTGAGATCTACAATACCAAAGCAGAAGGAAAGTAGCATTCTACTTCCGGCTACAAATACAAGGAAAAATGAAAGTTGTAGCCAGGAATTAGAGTGGAGGTCAGTGGGTGAAGAAAGGAGGAAACATAATGAGCAAGGGATAATTCTCGTTAAATCTGAAAGGATCCTTCCTGAATATAGCCTAGAGTGGACAGATATGACCTGAAGGATGAGGAACATCATCAGATATCAAGAATAATCAGATGAATCTGTTATTATAATCTGTACAATCTTGCTAGGTATGATTCTATAAATAAGGATGTGGGAACCAAGGTTAAGTCTAGTCAAAAAGAGAACTCTGAAGAGCCTCACCAAAGTTTGGTCAAGAAGAGAATCTTTGTCACGTTCTACCTACCTAATATACCTAAGAATGCAACTAAATTTGGAGATAAGGTAAAAATGAGGTAATTAAGGTAAAATAAGGTCAGTGGGGTAGACTCTAATATGAATGCTGTCTTGAGAGGAGATTAAGACACAGAGAAGGAATACCCCGTGAACATAACAGAGAAAAACAGACATTTATAAATCAAGGGAAGAAGTCTTCAGCAGAAATCAACCTTGCCAATTTAGACTTCTAGACTCCAGAGTTTGAAGAAATAGTTCCTGTTGCCTAAGCCATCCAGTCAGCAGCCCTTAGGTATGGCAGCCTATGCAAATTAACAAGCCCTAGAGTGGTTTGTGCATCATAGTTTTATTCAAACTAATGTCACCTCGTCCTTCTGGGACTCCATTCTTGGCATTCTGTGACTATTGTTTTATTATAAGTACTAGATATAGACTAGGAACCCACTGTGTAAACACAGATCCACTTTGGAACTGGCTCTGGAAAAGCTAAGTCCAGGAAAAGTAATCAAGGTACCTGCCTCCCTTTGTGTTCTTGTGCCTGCCTCCCACTCACCCTTGGCTTTCCCAGGGAATAATGCCTTCCTCAGAGCTAACACAACACTTTGTTCATATATAAATGCAAGTTCTTACAGGACTACACTAATTAATTTTTTATATGCCTGTTTACCACCAGCACCCTACCCCCAGTTAATTTCTGAATTGGACACTGAGATTACAGCTATAAATTCTTAATTTCTGTACTCCCAGCACCCTGTTACAATTCTGCTTCAAAGAAGTCACTAATTTGTGCTTGGTCTTTCTTGAATAGACACACATTGCACCTTTTTCTTCTTTATCTCTAATGAGGGAATGTTTGTAACACAGAGTCAAGTTAAAGAAAATTCAGATACATTAAACCCCTTATGCTAGAATTTGTGGTTAGTATTACAAGAAAAAGGCTTTATCGTTTATTTTAAATGTTCCAATAGGATTCTGAAATGTCCACGCTTCCCTTATGAGCCCCCATAAATGAGTTGTTTGGGGAAAGTGGTTAACATGACATCAATCATCTTAATGCCTATTATACTCCCAAGATGGAACCCGCATCCTGGGACAGGGACCTGCATCTTTGGGGAGGCTGGGAGAAGAAGGGCTATGGAGTAGAGGGATTCCCTGGTAACCACTCAAAACAGATTCTGTTAAAAACTGGCTACTCGTTGAAAAAGAATATTTTCCTTCTGGACTAGTTTCTCATAGGAGTGTTTCATTTTGGTAAGGTACTGTATCTCATTCTCCTCAGACTTTTGGACAGAAGAGGGGGATATTTAAATTGTTACTAACTGTATCTAACTGGTCACACTGAACCAAGGGGACATGGCATTTCTTATCGGCTCTTAAATTTAGAGCAAAGGGAGGTACTTTTGCTTTAGTTAAAGCTGAGGTTAAATCTGAAACAAAATGCAGTCTTTCAGAATACCATCTCCCTCCCCACCCCCCCACCCCGCGCCTTCCAGAAACACAATCCAAGGAAGGTCAACTCCTGAAAACTTTCATAAAAAGCTGAATCATGAGCATCCTTATTTTTAGACAACAATAGACCAGGGATGAAGTAAGAGGTGTTAATGTGTTTTACACACATGCTTTTTACTATTTGGAATATAATCGTTCAGGAGTTCACTGTTGGTGAGACAGTGGCCAATACCTACAGATTTGTGTTGAGAACAACAGGGAAGTGGAATCAATCATTTATGAAGAAACAAAAGCAATTCCTTATTAGATGGTATATTACATGATTCCCTATTAGATGGTATATTGCATGTTTACAGATGGTATATTAGATGAACATGAGTGTAAGTGAAGGTCAAATCTATCTTACATATTCCCCAGGTTCCTTGTCTGACTAGACAAGGGACAGAAGCAAAGGGGTGGGAAAAAAAAGGAGGGGAGAGGCTGACTACAATGAAGGCTGGAAACAATAATCAGAGACAGGCCAATATTTTCTGTCCTTGATGTCAAATGTCCACATGGTTGGTTTTTTTTTTCCCTAAAGGCATTTAATTTTGTGGATTGAATTCTTTCTGATCCCTGGGAAAATATAAATGCCATCAACCGTTTGATCTTGTCTGGGTAGTTTGAAGGCTGTTTGTGGGTAGGGAAGTTAATGCCACAGAAAGCATAAAACCCTTGTAACACGCCAGCTTAGGATGAATCACAGTGCACAGTCACAATGCAGATCAGATGGTGCATTTCTGATGTTAAAAAAAAAAAAAAGGATCCAGAAAACTTAAGATGTATATACTATTTGTCATCTACTGATAGCTAAATAGCACTGAGAAGTAGTTGTTTTAAGTTACAGTTTGAGAAAAAATAATTATTGCAAAAAAATCTTCCTAATGTAAACACTTTTGAAAATTGTCACAAAGTACATAAAAGGGTCTTTTGTGTGATATATAAGGAAGATATTACACTCATGTAAGGAAAATCTGTTGAAGAAAATTAGCTCCTACAGGAATAAGATTGATAATGTGACATTACTCACTTTGATCTAAATTTAATATCTTCCCACATTTTCAACATTCCAGTGCCCTTCTAGTTACTATAGTGATTATACCTTGCACTGATTATAACATTCAGTTCCTAGGTAAGAGATAACATTATTACCGGGGTAGGTGCAGATAAAAATATATTTTTTAAAAAATATCTGGAACTAATTGATAAAATAGCATCTCTCACACACACATATTTAAACTTAATACAACTAATGGGAATATTAAAAAACCTCCAAATATAAGTTGTGTAAGAATAATCAAGAAGCATGTTTGGACACTAATTTTTAGCATACAAACCTTGACATGATGTCGTAGTATTGCTAGTGAAACAAAAAAATAGGGTTCTAGAATAAGTACTTTTCAGTTGGAGAGCCCTAGAAAGTCACTCGATGTTTGATGGAGGTATGGATAAAAAATACCCTTAATTTTTCAAGCATCTATTCTGTCTAGTGATATTGTACCAATCTCAATGTTTTTCTTCTAAAATGGAAAGATACACGGATATGAATTTTTTTCCTAATAAAAGGAACTTACATTAGAAATTTCTACATAAATGCAGAAATTCTTGCTCACCAAAGAAACAAACAATAAGAACTTTCATAGATATCTAATCATACCTCTTAAAAATCAGAAGGCCTATTGTAGCTCCCCAGGAGTAGCACAGAGATAATCGATGATTTACACTTTTAGATCTTGGCTCCTATAATGGTCTTCCTGGGTTATAATAATCTTTCTAGGTTATTAAGTCAATTCAAATACAGTGTTCCAAAGAAGAAACCACATTTTTGAACCTAGCTTTTGTAAAAGCAAAGGCAAAGAAAAACAAATGGAAAAAATGAAACAAACTAAAAAGACACTAGAAAAGTTGGGAGTTACAAAAAAAACAGGAGGAACAGTAAGAAATCAGAAAGTTAACAATAGCTAATTGTAACATTTGTTAAATTCTTCCTATGTGTGCATTTCAAAGTTAGACATTTTAACTTTCATTTTGTATTTAATCTTCACAGCAGATAGATGAGAGCCTCAGTTTCAATCTCCATTTTGTAGATGAGAAATTACTTCTAAGAACATTAAACTGGATTCTAGTCAGGTAAGTAGGTAGAGGGAAATTTTGTATTTAAAAAGAAACAAATCTCAAGAAGTCCAGAGGAAATAGGACCAGTAGCTGTTCTTACCAATGCCAACATAGAATCCAGAAGATCCATGGACCTCAAACATAGAGCCTCAAACAATTATTATTGTTATTTTTTTAACCATGCAGAATAATATATTATTTACTGGTGTGATTTAAAAGTTTCAAATACAGGAATGACAAACAGAGCCTCAAGCAATTAAATCACAAAGTCAGAAGGCGAGAACCGTGCCCAAAACCTCCGCTTGAACAGAAGCAACTAGAACTAGGATGTAGGTTTGACTTACATAAAACCTTTTCATTCTTCTTTCTAGGAAACATGTTCTTGTGTCCTTTGATAAAAATATTTATGCTTATGTACGTAGCCACATCCTCAAATTAGAAAACAGAGTACGTAGATGTTCAGTATAACACTACTTAAGAATGTGATGTTAGACTTTATAGTTGTTTTTCTATAAAATAGTTCTATGAACCAAAAATGGGTGGTAGATTTATTACTGTTTTGGGAAATATGGATGGGTGTCAAACAATGATAATCATATTTCATTACAGCTTCGAGTAATTTTAGCAGTTCATTTTGCAAATACTAGCATATTATTGATTAGTGTTCCATATGAACCAGTCACAGATGAAATGTAAGATGGAGTGGTCTCTTGTAAATTGAGTTACATAAAATATACTGAGGACATACCAAACTTCTAAATGAGTAATAAAAAAGAACAATAACTGCAATACACCGCAAGAGGGAGTGCTTGTACAGGTAATGTGAACACAAAGCCAATGTAGATTTTGGGTATAACAGTTGTTTTTCTACAATCATCTAATATCAAATATGATTTTCTTTACCAACTTTTGGGGGACTTGAAAAGAGTAATGAAGTTTTCAAGGTAATTATTTATTATCCACGAAAGAAATGAACTTTTAAAAATTTATTTCTAGTGTATTTTATTAGCTATATATTCTTTACCATCGTAAGTTATCAAGATAGTTTGGGGAAAATTAGATAACCTTTGTTATCATCAATATAAAGTATAAGTTGATAAAATTGAAGTTCATTTTAGCAGATGGAGGAAAGATTGGAGAGTTATGGCAAATTAGTGAGGA
The DNA here is from genome assembly GCA_004024945.1 of Uropsilus gracilis. Lineage (NCBI taxonomy): Eukaryota > Metazoa > Chordata > Mammalia > Eulipotyphla > Talpidae > Uropsilus > Uropsilus gracilis. The sequence continues at coordinate 8,493 of PVHY01003947.1, forward strand.
TCAAAATAATTCTCTGTACCCCTACTAAGACAAATAAACCGCTAATATAGTTTATATTAAATAATTTGTATTGACATATTTTTAGGTTTTACATTGCTTCTTTAATAACCGCTGAAATCTAACATGAGGATTAAATATATAAATATATATATATAGAACCTAAAGCTCTGGATTAAAATAAAGGTAGGCAAATGAAATTCTCACAGTGTATGTGCTTAGCGTGTCCCTAAGTACATATGGTGTTTCTCAACTTGGTGGAAATTTATTAAATATTTTCACAGGAAATGTTCCTTTGGTTTGGAAATCAGTTAACTTGTTGTGGAAAGGGCTAGATAAGAAATACTTCTTAGCTTTGCTGGACATACCTCTCTGTCCACTTAGTTTTGCTACTGTTGCGTGAAAGTAACCTTAGACTAGCAAATGAATGGACCTGGCCGCTTCCTGATAAAATATTAGGTACAAAAACAGGTATCAGGCTACATTTGGCCTCTGGAAGACAAGGTATGAAGCCCCCTGGAGGCTAGCTGTGAACACTGTTACTGAAAAGGGGTGAGTTAAAAGGAGGTACAAACTTTAAAGACCTGGACATAGGGGCACCTGGAAACTCTAAGGATGTAAAAAGCTACACCCCAGGTTCGGAGACACACTGGATAGAGTCTTTAGCGAGAAGGAAAAAAATGAAGTGTCTTAGGAAAAAGTGTATTTTAGAAAATTGGCTGAAATCTATGTTTAACACGTCTAAAATAAGCCTAGTTTCCAAGGTTCAGTTAACCAAGACATTAAGATGGGTGCTCTTTGTCCCAGGCACCAAGAAGGAAGGAAAATATTAAACCCTGCATAAAACAGTTTTGTAGCAGAATAATGGTGGCTGAAAAATTAGCTGCAAAGATGCACTATCATTTTTTGGAAGTAAAGAAGCATGCCCCAAGTCCCAGCTTCAAGCACATTGTCTGAAGGACCACTGAACTTGTAAATGTTTTGAAAATGTATTTTATGATTAATAGAAGCATCAATACATTCTGAACAGCAGCAGATGCATTACATTTTGAATTGGAAGATGAGCAAAGGTTTTCACTAAATCAATTAATTGATAGAATAAGACTTAAAAGGGTTTTTTTTTGTTTGTTTTTACTGCAGTGGTTCCCAAGACCAGGTTTAAAAGAAATCTCTCCTTGGGTGAATGGTTCCAAGCTTCAGTTGGGATATTTAAGCTTTACAGGGAGCTAACATTTGCCTCCATGGAAGGACTGAAACTGGCACGCAGAAAATATCAAGGAGATTGAAGAACAAAACAAAAACATGGTTTGCCAAGGTCTCATTCCACACCTGTGGATTAGACTCTCTGTGTCTGTGGGCCAGGCATTTTGAACCCCCACCATGAGAAACCACATCCACCAAGAACAAGCCTCAGTCTTGCAGTCTGGCGGGGCTGACTGGAGTTCGAACCCAGATTCTGCCTTTTATTTGCTATTTGGATTTGAATGAGTGATGTAACTTTTCCAAGCTTTAACTACAATGTTGAGGCTTCACAGGGTGCGAACATTTGCTCCCACGGTAGGACTTGACTCTAGTGTGCTCTTTCAGGCTCGGAATATAGATGCTTTGGGCTTTTAAAAAGTTCTCTTTTTCTTCGTGGGAACAATGACTTGATTTGCTCAGCTCAAGAAGGATGGGAGATTTTTACTAAAAGTGAAAACATTCTTTCTTAGAGGCCATGGTTCTCATCTCTATTCTTAAATCCCAGCTGGGGAGAAATCAAGGATAAGATCCAACGCTCAAGCTTCTGCAACAAGTCTTAGCCTGTGCAGACTTTCTCTGCAACTTAGTTTAAGGCAATTTTAGACTCATGGCCGCCATTCCAAATTCCTGTTGCCCTGGAGTTTTGTTCTTACACGCAGGTGTAGGAGGTTTTTGTTTGTCAGTCTGAAGAGCAGGGAAATAGGCCACATCAGTTGGTTGGTCTCCCTCCAGTCCCCCGCCCACCCCCCCCTCCCTTTCCTCTTTCCTCTGGTTTATCTGAACAAAGTACATCACTCCTTGTAATCTGAAGTGTGGAAAATTCCCAGGGCAGTTTACCAATTGTTACTTGGCAGATACATAATACTAAGGAGGGAACTGGCAACTCCCTGCTTCGGGCCAGCAGCATACTTATTCACAAGCACTTGTTCATCTGTTTGGGAAGAGGGATTCTTTGTCCTTCCTGAACACACCAGGCCAAAATGAACCCTTCAAAGGGGGAAAGTAATTTTTGTCCCTTGGTTCTTTGTGAAGTCTTTGTTTTGTTCTGAATTATATTTTTATTATTGAGGTAATTGGTTTACAACACTGCATCATTTAGGGACTAGGTTCACACCTACTCCACCACCAGGGCACCCAGATCCTTTTATCATGTCCCACTGGCCCCTCCCCACTTTGTTCCTATTCCCCATCATTTCCTCTAGCACCCTCAGTTGTGTAGTCACATTTCTAAGCTATGTTTTGGCTTAAGTTTTTTTCAGTTCTTTTGTTTCCTTTCTCTGTATTTCACATGTGTGACATGGATCCAGTATTTGTCTTTCTGAAAGAACGTCAAAAGGAACAAAAGCCTCCAATAAGCTATTAGGCTGCCGCTCGACACACTTTAGAAACAGTAAACTTAAGCGTACAGGAAAGTTTCATTAGAGCTCAGGTCTGAGCTACTAAGTCAAAGGGACTTAGAGCCCCGATTGCCTGCAGCATATTCATTTTAAACCTTTTGTGAAGCTCATAACCTTATCTCAATGTGTACTTTATCTAGAGCAAAGCTGAGTTACAGAAGCAAAATGTAGCGGGGTTAAGACATCCTGACCGATTTACCTCATGTTGTACTTGTGCTGGGCTATCAGCTTTGACTGGCTCTGCCTGCCTTCCTCTCATGGGAGCTTTCTGCCGGTTCCCAAGGTTGTTATGTTTTGCCCCGTTAATGTTTTCTCTGCTCTCATGGCCAGTTAGTGCAACACCGTTTAGGCTCTTGTGGCTTTACAAAGCCACAGTTCCCCATCATCTGGGCCATTGTAGCAGTTGCCACTCAAAATGCAGTTTAACGGCAGGGTTTTATTAACAAGGGCTATTAACCAGGAAAACGAAAAGTTTTCAAAGCCACAAATGGCCAGTCATCTTACCCTAGTCACCATTCTCAGTCCTAAAGACATGTCCATGATGGTGCCCCTTTGTCCCTCCAAACCTGAGGCAGGCATTCTGCAAAGTTCCAGTCTTTCTCTGTTGTCTTCTCTTTGCTTCCTCTCCAGTGTTCCAAGTTGCTCCACTTCTCCAAGGTGCTTCAAACTTCTTCAAATGCTGGTGCACAAATCAGCTTTCCAAATCCCTGGCCATCTCCAAGTACCAGCTCACTATGACACTCTTATCAGCTACTCTTCTACCGGTCACCAATGCTCCTTACCATCACCAGCCCACTCTTCCAGGGCACTTCTGCCCAGTCTGGTCACTCGGGCTACTCTTAACCCGTCTGCCATTCTTTTTCTCTCCTCTCCCCAAAAGTTCTGTGTTCCTTTCCTTTTATCTCACTCGCTAGCTCTCTTTTCCCCTCCTAAAAGCCAAAGGCTCCAATTTCCCTCTACACACCCTTTTGGTGAATCATTCGCTCCTTCAGGGTTCACACCTAGAATTTGCAACAAAGTAAAAGTACCCTTCCTGTTTACAGCAGTACCCTTTTCCTGTTGAGGCCATCTTTACCTGTGTTTTTCAGACACAGCAAATGGCATCAATGCCTAAATTTCAATACTGCCCATACTGGGGCCCAGACTTCATTTCGTCCTGTGACTTACTTAGTTTACTCCAAAGAGGGAAATCATTTCCTAGTGTAAGTTGCTAAAGGTCCCTCCACGGTAGGAAAGTTTGTGGAACCAAAGAGCAAGGGAGTTTAGCAATCATCCCATTATTTGTTGAAAGAAGAAAGCCAGGAAAAATCAAATTCCTCTTCTAGGAAGAGTTGCTTTAGTGTACAGGTTCAAGGCAGCATCTGCAGTGGTTGTGTTGGCAGATCTGCCTTTTGGAACTTGGGGGCTCAGCATTTAATCCAGGTTTTCCTTATAAATGAAACCTCAGGGTTTTGTTGTCTTATAATTTAGAGATGAGCATTAGTCAAATTAGGAATCAAGAATTTCACATCAGCAGATTTACTGCTTAATTTCATTACAGCTCTACTTAGGGACTTCAAGTAGAGTGAAAAAGGCAGCTATCATCTTTCAAGGATTCAAGATATGACAGTTTGGACATCATTTAAATAGTAACTTTCAAGGACAATAACTATAAACTCAGAGAAGGACATCTTTAAGGTCTATATAGTGAATTTAAATTGTAAGTTGCTCGCTTAAATCTGTGTACATCCCTTAATTTCCGGAGAAAAGAAAAAATTACAGAATCACTATAATTTTGCATTATTTTTACCAGGAAAAAAATCATCTTCACACAGTACACATCTGTTCAAATTAGTGAGCAATAAAATTGTTAAATAACACTGAAATACATAAAAAGGAAAGAAGTGAGTGACTTGCTATAAATTTTTATTTGCAGGCTAACCACAAAGAAGGCACAAAGAATCTCATCTCTAAGACAAACTCAATGTTTGGGTTTTTTTTTCTCCTACAACCACATTTCAAGGGCTTGCTTTGGGACTTGGGATAATGGAACAACTTTTGGTGGTTGAAATGATTGCTTTGCACATTTCAGCCATGTAGGGTAAGAGAGCTGGTCAGGCTTTTTCCTCCATTAGCCTCTATGACTAGTACTGTAGTTCTGTGTCTTCCCCCATGATTGTGCAGCCCAGTAGGTGTGCCCTTGAGTGTGCATACCTGGGGCTAGGAGAAAGCAAGTGAAGGGGTGCAGAGAGCATATGAGAGCATGAGAAGGAGCGCATGAGCACTTAGTGAGCAGTGAGAAAGAGAGTGTGGAGATTCCTGGGAGTCTGGGGGGGCTCACATGCCTCCCCCTCTGACCACCCCCCTCTCCTGCCCTGGCTCTGACCCTGGTCCTGGCCCTACCTTGTCCTGCTTGGTATGTTTGTGTAACTGCTAGAACCAACGAAGAACCTAGGCAGATTGGTGAGCCTGATGTTTGCTTTACATAATTGGCAAGGAGGATGGTTATATTACAAGGTACTTTTGATATTTGTGGTGAAGAGAATTAGTTCAAGCCAGGAGAAAGGTTTTCTTTTTTAAAAATTATTTATTTTATTTTACATCGTTGTCTACCCTGAGGTTCTACCACCTTGTCACCCGTGAACCCTCATCTTAATCTTTTGTGTCCATCCCATTCCCGGTTTTACCCTCCTTCCCCTCATTCTATACTTCAGTTCTGCTCACAGTTTTAAATTTTTCTTGTCCATTTGTTTGCCCTGTATCTCACATGTAAGTGAGTCCATCCAGTATTTCTCTTTTTTTTCTGGCTTATTTCTGCTAGCATGATTCCTTTCAGCTCCATCCATGTTGCTGCAAATCAGAAGAAAGATGTTCAATACTGTGGTTCTTACAGTGTTTTGTTTGTATAAATGGACTGCAAAAGACTATGATGTCATTTAATAATGGGGCTCCCCAAGTGCAATGAAAACTTGAAGATGAAAAAAAACAGGTACCAATTGCTAAGAAGCAAATAGCTTCCCATGCAAGACATCACTTTAGCAACCTAGAAAGCTTGACCTCATCTGTACTTTTGTTCTCTCTTCTCCCAACCCATGACCTATTTCTCAGTGTCCTCTATGTTCTCAACCTTTGCATACTTCTTCCTAGTTTCTCTCCTACACTAATACAACAGCTTACTAACTGTTTTGCTCTTCCTCTTATTTTTTGGACTCCAACCTCTTGAAATGCAGACCTGATCACATTATTCTTCCACTCAAACCTTTATTTGCCACCACTGTGACTCTGGTGAAGACCAGAGTTTGGGGTTGGAGGGTAAATGAGTTATCAGCTGTTTTCACACCCTCCCACCATTAGCCTCTAGTACTACCACCTGTGGTACTGCACTCACACCATGAGTGTACACACACTTACCCAATGGGTGTGTGCATGCCTGGGCGTGCACACCTAGACCTAGAGGGGAGGGGTAAACAGCATCACCCTGGAAGGAAAGGGAAAGACTCAAATTGCTGTTTCTTTGTTGGTTGTTTTTCTATGTTCACTGTTAAAAATCCTGTGCAGATGATGCCAATGTCTCTACAGCTTTCTTTAGCCATTAAACCAATAATGATCCTAACCGGATCGGGATGGTTGTGAAACAGGGATTCTCTCTGCTTTGGAGAAAGACCTTCACTAACAGTTCAATTTCACAGATAAGGGAGAGTTAGGGTGAGGCAGGTTATCAGAGCCCCGTCAAGTAACTCAGATTCTTTTCGAAGATAGAAGCCTTGAGCAAAACATGATTGCTGGAGACTTGAGACAGAAACCCTGCTTGTGCACTGTACACATGGGGGCGGGGAGAGGCCCAATGAACCCTGAGTGTCAGTAGGGTATGCAAGTTAATCAGGTGTTTTTCTCCATTCGCCTGTAGAGAGAGCACCTGTGTGGTGTGTGTGACCCATGAGTGTGCGGTCCAGTCCAGTGGGTGTGTGCATGTGTAAGTGTGCACACCTGGCCTAGGTGAGAGGAGATAAAGGGATGCAGAAAGCATGGGAGAGCATGAGCACGCAATTGTAGCCTGAGCGAGCATGAGAGAACACCACAGAGAACCCAGAGAATGTATGTTGATTCCTTGGGGCCTAGGGGTACTTACATGCCTCCCAGCCCCACTCCCAACCCTGGTCCTGGTCCTGTTCTGCCCTGCCTGGTGTGCCTGCGAAACTACTAGAACCAATAAAGAACCTCGGCAGACTGGCTTGCCTGTGCACTGCGTTTGGTATCACAGACAAGTCAGTTATCCTGCAATTGGCACCGAGGACTGGTTATATTACAGTGCCCAAGTACACATGGCAAGGGATAGGTGCAGCAAGACTAAACCCAGAACTCACTCTTCGATGGATGGAGTAACCAGTCTACTTCTTGTTCTGTCTGAAGCTCTTTTCAAAGGCTGAAAGAGTCATTACTAATCTTATAAATGCCAGAGGAGCAAGACTAAGCAGGGCTTTCCTTGAGTTCATGGTTCCCAACCTGAACTCTCTTGAGAAGATGCCAAGGATACATTGCAAATGGTCTGTGCCATTTTCTTCAGTTCTGACTCCAAGAAATAAACATTTTAAGTGGTTTTCCAGGTAATTCTTATGTAGCCAGTTCAGCAGAAGTATGACCTAAAGGGGGAGATAAATGAATTGGAGGGGGAAATGAAATTAGTAGTCCTCATTATGACATTCAAGACTCTCCACCACAGAGCTCTAATCATTTTGTAGCCACGCACCTTTGTAAGTTTATTTTTTCACTCTCTTCCTGTGTACTTGATGATCCACCCATTTTTCCACTTGCTCATCTTTTTTCTTTGAATATTGTTTCCCATCTTCTTCAACTGGAAATATTCTACAGTTACATCTAGATCCAAGTAGCTGATCTGTTGTGAAGTTTCCCCTAATGCCAGCACACTTAATTAACTTTATACTCCCCCAAAATATATTGTTGATGGTAATGATCATAATACATTTATCGTTACAAGGTCAAGATATCTGAATCACAAACCAAAACACATGATCTATTCATCAGAATCATCTCAGTTAATCTATTTGATTTTATAATTTCAGTTGCTAGTGTGCTTTCCTGATTAAAAAAAAAAGTGAGCTCTTATGGGCTAAAGAAAATGCTGAATTCACTGGAGTAACCCACGTAGCTCTTAATATAGTAAAGACACAAAGAAGGTGGCTAGTAAATGTTGAACCATAGAATATTTAGGTGAACATAGTGTAACCATTGTGAGGGGGAAGATACTTTTAGTACCACTGAAAAACTGGGAGTTCCTGACTCCTCTCTGCAGATGACTGAGAGTTTTCTTTATGTGTGTGTTCCACTCACTTTGTCATATTTCAATTAAAATCAGGCATAAAGCATGCGGCACTGATTCAGGAGAGGAATGAGTGTGTTTCTATTAGATACCTACAAAATCCCATCTCTTATAATATGTAAATTTTTTTTTTTTTTTTTTTTTTTTTGAGACTAGGTCTTGCTATTTTTGCCCGTGGAACCGCAGGCTCTTGTTGCTTGGGGTACCACAGACTCAAGCAATCCCCAGCCTCAGCTTCCCCGGTAGCTGGGATGACAGGCGCGCGCCACCACGCCCAGCTATTTTTTTTGGAACTAGGTCTCGCTAATGGCCCCAGGCGGGACTCGAACCACGATCCTTAGCCCCGGCCGCTTCTTAGGCTGAAGCTTACAAGCACGAGCCACCGTGCCCGGCTTAATATGTAAGTTTTTGTAGGCGAAATTTTATAGGTGTAAATGGGTCAAAATCAAGTTAAATAGAGTATTTCCCAAATTATTAGTGCTTATTATAGTAAAGAACAGACTGAGGAAATATACAAATCAAATTATTGAAATTGTGATGTGTCTGCAGAAAATGGAAGTGATGATGCATCAGGGAGGGTTTCTGCATATTGCAGGTGGTGGCTGAAGATTAAATGCTTAGAAATGGCTTCTGTGTTGAGAGATGAAGATGAGGGAAGAGTCAGCCATGCAAAGAACTGCCAGAAAACCTTTTCAGGAAGGGGAAACCACAATTGGCATGACCCAGAGATATGAATGAGCTTCCATAGGTGCTTGAGGACTAGAGACACAGTATGGTTAGAGACCAGTAGAGACCAGTAACTGAGGGGCCAAATGCAGGAGATGTGAATAGAAAAGGTGGGATGCCAGATATGGTCTAATAAAAATTGGAATTTTTATTTTATGTCAAGTGTAATGAAATCGTTGGAAGTGTGTAAGCAGGAAGTGATCATATGATTTACAGTTCTGAGAAATAGTTACGAAGCACAATTAGCAGAATTTGGTGACTTATAAAATACGTTTAAAGGAGAGAGTAGAGCAAAGGAATTCAGAGATTCAAAGGTGACACACCTCATTTTTGTTTGTTTGTTTAGCTAATTGGGCAACTGTGGATACTATAGAAGAAGGGAGATTTGTAGGAAAGTTGATGTGTTATTTTAGACAAGATGAATCTGACATTTCCATGCATCGTCTAGGTAGAAATGCTGCATAAGAAGTTGTGTAGATGTGCTTGAAGCTTTGGAGAGAAGTAAAGGTCAGAGCTAAAGATTAGACACATCATTTTCATTTAGCTGCTTATTAAAAATCACAGGAGTGACTGAAATGACACAGAGACTGTGCAGCTTGTGCCGTGGGAGTAGTTTAAGAGTAGGTAGGGATAAGGATCAACAAAGGAAATGTGGATTAACATAAAGGCATCATTATTACAATAAAGATTTTAGTAGCTTGAGTAGGCTTAACCTTATGGAATCTTGGGTGACTTTGTGGAGACAAAGTGAAACAAAGCAAATGTTGACTGATCCTTGAGAAACTTGATAGGAAAAAAAGAGACAAATTGTACAGAGCAATATAAGGTTAGTGGCTTTTATTTATTTTTAGGGTGGGAGAAACTTAGGACTATTTGTAGGCTGAAAAGAAGAATAGAGAAAAGAGACTGAATATTTTAGAGACTAGAGAAAGTTGGAAGAATGAGAACTTGAAAGAAAGGAAGGATTTAAAGAAATTATGTTTAAATGATAAGCACACCTCTTTAACATGAGTGAAAGTGAAGATGTCTACATGCTTGCATGAGGCAGTGCAATCTATATAAGACAAAGTAATCATCTTATGTAAAATTGAGTTAGATGATAAGGGATTGCTGGTTCAAGAAGTCTGGCTTTTTTTTTTTACTTTAATTTTTTATTGAAGTGAAACACATAACATACAATTAACTATGTTAAAAATGCTCAGTTCAGAGCATTTAGAACAGTCACAATATTGTACACCATCACCTATATCTAGTTCTAAAATATTGTCAACAACTCAAAAGAACACATACACACTAAGCAGTTGTTTTCCACTGTCCCCTTACTTTTTTTTTTTTCCCTCTAGCAACCACTAATTAGCCTTCTGTCCCTATAAATTAGCCTTGTGGCTATAGCCTAGAAATAGAATCATGTAGTTAATATGTGACCTTTGTTTCTGGCTTCTTTTACTTAGTACAATATATATTTTCAAGGTTCATCTGGGTTGTAACATAGGTCAATATTCCTCCATTCTTTTTTTTTTATGATTGAATAATACTGCCTAGTTGTATATGCCACAATTTGTGTATCCACTGACTTGCTTTTGTTGTTCAATTTTGAAAGTTGTGGTAAAAAAATTTACACAATATGTATTATCTTAACCATTTTAATGTGTAGTGACACTTGAACAATGAGGAGGATATGGATTATCTACATAGTCAAAAATACTCACTTTTGAGCCTTCCCTCAAACTTTACTAATAGCCTGTTGTTGATTGGAATCCTTACCAATAACATAGAAAAGTTGATTAACATATCTGTATGTTGCATAGGTTATATGTTATAGTAAAATAAGCCAGGGAAAAGAAAATGCTATTAAGAAACCATAAGTGGAGTCATCATGAGGGTCTGATGAGGAAGGAGAGAAAGGGTAGAAAAAAAATATGGGTTAACCAGGCTTTGGCAGTTCAAACCCTTGTTTGTTTAAGGGCCCAAAATACTGTGTGACAGTGTTAACTATAATTATATTGTTACACTATACATCCCTAGAACTTCTTCATCTTGCCAAACTGAAACTCTACCCACTGACACAGTTACCCTTTTGTTCAACCCATGGTGACCACATCCCATTTTCTGTTCTTATTTTTTTGTTTACTGTAGATAGCTCATGTAAGTGGGATCTTGCAGTATTTGTCTTTTTAAGACTAATTTCACCTACCACAGTGTCTTCAAGTTTCACTGTATTGTAGATGAGGATTTCCTTCTTTTTCTTTAAGACTAATATGTCATCTGTATAAAACAAATAGATATATAGATGCATAGCTATACTGATATGTCTACCTACATCTATAGATCTATATCTTTATATCACATTGTCTTTATTCTTTCATTGTGGGCATTTAGGTTGCTTCCACCTCTTGGCTGTTATTGTTAGTACTGCAATGAATATATGTATGTAAAGAACTATTTGAGATTCTGTTTTAAATTATTTTGGATATATAGCAAGTGGAATAACTGGATCATATGGAAATTCTATTTGAAATTTTTGAGGAACCTCATACTGCTTTTCATAGTAGTTGCACCAATCTTCATTCCTATCAACAGCACATAGAGATTTCAGTTTCTCCATATCCCTAGACAATGTTTCTTCTTCTTATATACTTCCTTTCATTTTTTGATAGCAGTCCTTCTAAGAGGTAAGATGTGATACTTCATTTTGATTTGCATTCTGTGATAGTTAGTAATAATGAATATCTTCATACTTTTTTGTAATTTGCATGTCTTCTTTGGAAAAAGATCTATTCAAATCACTTGCTCATTTTTTAAACAGGCTATTTTTCTTCTTCTTATATACTTCCTTTCATTTTTTGATAGCAGTCCTTCTAAGAGGTAAGATGTGATACTTCATTTTGATTTGCATTCTGTGATAGTTAGTAATATTGAATATCTTCATACTTTTTTGTAATTTGCATATCTTTGGAAAAAGATCTATTCAAATCACTTGCTCATTTATTAAACAGGTTATTTTTTCTTGAGTTGTAGAAGGTATTATTTTTTACTATATTGTCAATAGACGATGGGTAATTTGCAAACAATTTCTATTTCCAAAGTATTCTCATTCCAAGATATTTACTCCTTGATTGTTTTATTTGCTGTGTAGAAGTTTTTAAGTTTGATGTCTTCCCATTTCTCTGTTTCTGATTTTGCTACCTATGCTTTTGGTGTCATATCCAAAGTATCATTATCCAGTACAATACTAAGAAGGTTTTTTTTTTGTTTTCTTCTAATAATTTTATAATTTCATATAATTTTCAGTTGTTGTTTGTATATGATTCAAGCTAAGAATCCAATTTTTGAAGATACATTTTTGAAAAGGATTATACTTTTTCTATTGAATACCCTTGGAGTCATTGTCGAAGATCACTTGACCTACACAAGAGGTTTTTCAATCCTCTTTTCTGTTCATTGGTGTATATATGTCTGACTTTATGCCTACACCATATTATTTTTATTACCATAACTTTGTAATATGTTTTGAAACTACCAGCTTTGTTCTTCTTCCTCAGGACTGTTTTGTTTCCTTGGAATCCTTTGAGAGTCCATATGAATTTTAGGATGATTAAAAAAATGTTTTCTGCAAAATATACCATTGGGATCTTGATAATGATTGCACTGAATATATAGATCACCTTGGGTAGTGGGGGCAGTTTAAGTTATATTTATTCTTCCAATTCATGGACATAGAGTATCTTTCCACTTATTCTTTATTTGTTTCAGTAGTGTTTTATACTTATCAACATACAAGTCTTTTCACTTCCCTAGTTTATTACTAAGTACTTCTTTCTTTTTAATATTTTTGTAAACAGGATGTTTTCCTTAATTTCCTTTTTAGAGCATTCATTGTTAGTGTTTAGAAACAACTGATTTTTGTGTATTGATTTTTTGTCCCGTAATGTTAATAAGTTCTGACTTTTTTTGGAGACTTTACCTTTTGTTTCTCTTACAGATACTATGTGTAGAAAGTAGGGGTATAGGTAAGATACTTTTCTTTGCTACCCTCTTTTTAACTTTGTGCTTTCTATTCTCTACCAGTTCATAGTCTTTCCTTAATATAGATCAGTTGAACTGAGTGTATGCAATCAGGCAGGAGTCCCAGTGCTAAAAAATCTCTAGTCTCTCACCATTCTCCCAAGGAAAGGTCTTGATTATCTCAAAGGCAAGATCTCTCACCAACAGATGAGCAGGTGCAAACTGTTTGTGGTTCACCCTCCCTTTTCTCTCCCACTTTGGATCTACAGAGACAAGGTGACTGATGTTGCAGTCCGAAGCATCTATAAAGAGGACAAAAAGGAAGATAGAAATGGAGCCCAGTTGCTAGAGTTGGCTTCCAATGGCCAGAATTCTCCCCACTCCATTAGTTAGCTTGATGACACTGAACAATTCTTATCAGAGGAAGAGATCAAAGTCTTACATTATTTATTTCTTTTCTTTATCTACTCCAGTTCAACTGACAGTCTTGCTTTAGTGAGTCTGCATGACCCAACTTGTGACTGGCATGGATTCAGTAGCATATATGAGAGGCAGAGAGACGAATTTCCCCTGCCCTAGCTGAGGAAAGAGGCGAGTAGGGGCATCACCTGGGCTGTATGTTAGCCTAATGAATGGCCATTACTTCTCCAATCCATGGACCACTTAGATGGTGACATGTAAACTGAACATTTACTCCTGTGTTTGTATGACCTTTCTGTACTTTTAATTTTTGTTATTATGATTATGTCCTCTTTTAGAAATACTGGGTTTAAATCTGCTTTTGCTTTGAACAGAGGATGGTTACGAAGAAAGATTTGGTTCTTTCCTAGGCTTTTAGATAGGATTCTGCGGGCTTGCAGCACAGAGTTTAAGTAGTTGGCAGCAAGAGGGGCACAGGAAAGAATTAGGAATTGAGCAGGATGGAGAGGCCTGTCTAGAGACTCTGACCATTTCTCCCTGACCATCTGGAGTTGTGCTTGCAGAAACCCATTTCTGTATGTTGTTTTGAATGTATTTGTATGATTTGACTCATAGTTGTGTAAATATTTATTTTGATTACATAGTAAGTGGGTAGGAGTAGAACCAAGGGGAAAGACCTCTTTGATATGACCACAAGGTCTGTATGTTCCAGGAATTCCATGAATAGTCACATTAAATGAGCCTGGCTACATTATGTGATCTAACTTGGGACCCTTAGCATCACCATCCGTGGAGATATGATTTCAAATCCTAGATGACAGAATTAGAGATGAGCTTCTGAAGACAAGTCATCTGAAATTATCTATATGTGAAATGTCTATTCCTTGTTCTACAGTAGTTCATATTCATTCATAGTTCTGCTTAAAGTCAAAAGGCAACCCAGCATACACAGAAACCTGAAGAAATCCAGGTAAAAGAAACTTGGAGATGTTCATTCCCAGGCAGTCAGTCAATCTGAGCTGATCACAAGTTGATCTGAGCTCCTAACACAGGAGATTGTGCTGGATATAGCACAGCATCAGTGTTGAGGCCATGATCTCTGATACCTGGGAAGCAAACTGGACCATGATAAATGAGGATGACCTTTAGAGTCATACAGGGAACTGATAGTGATTTTTTATATCCCAGGAAAAGCTTAGAAAGGTTATCTTTTAACCTTTCTTAAAAATGGTGGAGCAAACAAATCTCTAAGAGGCTTCCAAGCAGCTGCTGTATGTGCCAGGTAGTGAGATAACACACCAATCTCGAATATGAGAAAGCATCTTTGTCCCTTGAAGAAGAAATTGGAGCACTTAGCACAATATTTTTTGCTGTCTACCATATTTTGTTTTCTTTCCGACATTTCTTTTTCTTTCATGTCTTTCTTTACTCTTTGATTTCGAAAGGTTTACTTGAGATCTCATAGACTTCTTCACAACAAAGGTAGACATCCATTTCTTCTAGAGCATGTTGGTTAAGAAGGGCATAATCAAGGATATTTAACTCAATACTAGCAGGTTTTGGCTAAGAGCCTTCTTTACAATAATAGCTCAATTTCAGATCATGTTTCTTCTGGGATGTTGGAAAGTTATCCCTGTATTATTTTTTTCAGCTGACCATAATAAATACTACATACATGGAGACTTAAGGCGACAAATATTTAATCTTAAGCTGTTCTTGAGACCAGAAATCTGAAATCAAGATATCAATGGGATTAGTTCCTTCTGTTCTGTGTCTGTGTGTCTCCAAATCTTTTTCCCTTTGTAAGGATACCAGTCATTAGGCTGAGTGCCCATCCCAATCCAGCATGACTTCATCTTAACTATTTATATCTGCAAAAGCCCTGTTTTCACAGAAGGCCACATTCACAGATATGAGGGGTTAGGATTTAAAGACTTTTTTTTTTTGTGTGTGGCAAACAATTCAATCCACCACAATCCCCAACAATAATTTGAATGCCAAACTTATGATCTTCTCCCTCAAATTATTTCTTAAGCTTTTCATTTAGTTCAATGACTCATTTAGTTCACAAATATTGGGTATTTTAGGCATTATTGTTAGTACTATGAATACGATATTAAAAAGTCAATGAAGATCGTAAAAAAGAAATTGTAAATTTGAAAGTGTCTTATGTTTTATCACAATCCCACTTCCCAATCTAAACTATCATCATCATGTCCTCTTAATTTAATATCCTGACTGTTTTTAAATCTACTCCCTTCTTTCCACCTCCACAGTCCAATACTCACATTCTCTCTCCTGAAGTTTCGTGGGTTTTTTTTATTTCTTCCTTTTTTTTGAGACTAGGTCTTGCTATGTTGCCCGGGGTAGTCCAGATCCCGCGGACTCAAAGTGATCCCCAGCCTCAGCCTCCCAGGTAGCTGGGATTACAGGTGCCCGCCACCGTGCCTGGCTGCTTTTTTCAACCATGCCCGAGGTAGTCTCGAATCCGAGAACTCAAGCAATTCCTGGCCTCTTGCCTCCTAGTGCTTGGCCTGCAGGCACACACCATGTCACCCAGCTTTATCCTGAAGCTTTGTAATCACTTTCTAATTGTGAATCATGATTAATTTACTGCAGTCTAATAGTTTTCTACATCACAGCTAGATTGTCTGCTCACTTCCCCCAGCGCATACACAGCTCCCACAATATGACTTCCCACTACATTTAGAATAGTGTCAGATTCCTAAACATGCTGATAAGGATTCTGGATTCTTCTTGTTAACCTTGGCTTTGGATTTTGGATTCTTCCTGTTAACCTTGGCTTACACTACATACCATCTTGTACATTTGTCTCATCCTGGTCTTTTAGTCTCTAAAAATTTAAAATGTCTACAAACAACCTGGAAATCTTGTTAAAAGTGCAGATTTCAATTAAGTTTATCTTTCATGGGGCCTGAGAGTCTGCATTTCTAACCAGCTCCCACGTGCTACTGATGCTGTTCTCACAGGACTTTGCTTAGAATCCTAAGGCTTGTTGATCCTCGTGCTCCTTTTGCATATGCTTTTTTATATGCTATTTCTAGCTTTCTTCAAGACTCCTTCCCTCTCCAGGGAACACAATGTTCAGATCTCAATTCATTATCACTTCTCAGGGAAGTCTTCTCTGATCTCCCCAACTAAGCCAAATCCCATCAACCCCCCTGGGAAGTCTCCTAGAATCATGGGTCAATTCTTCTTCACACTTAGCACAGAGGAGTTTTATGTTTCCTATATATTTTTTAAATCAAATTTTTATCTTCCCCATAAATTATAGAGTCCACAATGGAGGGTCTGTGTATCTGATTACCATGATATCAGAGAGCCTGACAGCATGAGATGTTCATAACAGATACTTATTAAATGTTTGTGGAATTAATGAGTGTTATCCAAGTCCCTAGCAGTCTTCGTCTTCACTAGCAGAGTAAAGGAATGACTTACCCATTCTGCCTTGATGGGTATTTAGACCCTAGGAAGAAAACGACTTGGCCTTTCCCTTGTTATCCCAGAATTTCTGCAGCTTCTATTTTAGATTGCTTCTGATGATGTCTACAACTTTCGTGCATGCTCTGAGTCTGTTTCTGTCTTGTGGCTGTTCATCTCAGATGGTGACCTGGGGTTAATAAACTTGTGTCTTGGCAAGCAACAGAGATTCTTGCTGATGACAACAAATAACAGGGAATGATTGTGAGGATGTGTGTGAAAACAAGGAAGATGAGCTCTCACTGGCTAAACAGTCCATGCAGGAGAGCTGAGCACTACTGTCCAGGGGTTCAGTGCGCCTCTCACGCAGCCTTTGTCACTGTGGCAACAGTGTTAGCTGACTGCTCTCTGCTCCACGGCTCACCACTAACTTATGTTTCACGTTTATGTCGCTTGGATTCTTCTTCAGTGTCTTGTCCTACTTGGTTACTTCTCACCACTAACTGCTCACTCACAGATTCTACTTCTTCCTGGTCTCTGGTATCTCTGCATCTACTTTAGCTTTTACTACTTGGTGTCTTTAGGGTAAATGAGTTTTCAGGGTTTTTGCCCTTGTGCCATTAGCCTCTATGCTTAGCACCTGTGGTATTGTGCTCTCCCTGTGATTGTACATACCAGCCCCAGTGGGTGTGTGCATGCATGAATGGGCTCACCTGATCCTAGGAGGAGGAGATAAAAAGGCAGTGTCACATGGGGAAGAGAGGAGAACTCTGGGAAGAGAACAATCAGCCAGAGGAACAGTGCAAAGATTCCTGGGGATGAGGATCTCACAGTTGATAGCTTGGAATTGACCAAGGTAGGACTATTTACACCATGGAAATTAGCAAAGGCTAGGAGGAGGAGATAAAAAGGCAATGTCACATGGGGAAGAGAGGAGAACTCTGGGAAGAGAACAATAAGCCAGAGGAACAGTGCAAAGATTCCTGGGGATGAGGATCTCACAGTTGATAGCTTGGAATTGACCAAGGTAGGACTATTTACACCATGGAAATTAGCAAAGGCTATAAATCATGGCTCTTTTTGTCTTAGAACCAGTTTGCCAACACACAGCTGAATGAAGTAAAGAACTAGGGTCACCGCAAGGAAACATTCAGAGCCATTTCCCTTGTGTGGTAGTGGTGCTTCTGAGGTTTCCCAATGGGAACAAAGTAAATGACAGGTGGTTCTTATGGCTGGTTCAGTCTTACCTGCTTAGACCCAGGACTTTCAAAGTAGATACCAACTCCTTTCATCATTATTGTGCCTCAGCTACTGCTAGTCTTACATTTTTGCTTGAATATCTAAGGAAACAAATTGTAAGATGGAAATTGGTGTAAAAAAATAGACAAAACAAAAAAACAAAACACCTCAAGAATGCCCTTGAGTTAAGCTTTTATGGAGGAGAGAAGGGCCAAGATTGTGAATGGAAAATTGAACTATAATATAGTCATCAAAAAAGCTATCAGTTGACCCCAGTGAAGGGCTGGTAATTAGATGAGGGCTGCCTATTGAACAAAGTGGCATTTTGGGGGTAGAGTAATGCCTAGGAATGAAATTAACTGTGAACCATCAATTGACACCCAAGAGTCCCAGCAGTTGAGGGAATGAGTGTTTTAGTCTTCCAGGGAGCTCAGTGGCTCAAACACATTCACTGTGTGTAGACAGGAAAAGGGTGTTAAAATTGTTAGTTTTCCTAGAGCGTGTTAGGTTGTTTGAGAAAGTTTCCAAGTAGAAAAGTTTTCCTTATTTTTAAAAGTCTTGACAGGTTATGACTCTTTGTAAAGTCTTTCTCTTTCCCAGAACCATCATCTTCTGAATAGAATTGTGACCCCAGTTTCCTCACCAGAAGCATCAGAAGACAATACTTGTGACATTTTATAGTGTCACACTTGCCTTCTCAATCATCCATGCCCGACTCTGTTGTCCTTTCTCTACTTGGAGGAGTTCCTGTCTCCAACATGAGAGCTACAAACTAATGATTAATGATTCCTCTGCAGCCTCCTTTTCCACATTTTTCTAGGAATGAGTTTCAGTATTTTCCAGCCTCATTTTCTGGCAGGCTTCTTGTACTTTTCATAGGTAGGTCTCAGCAGCCTATAATGACTCTTGCTCAACTGCAGATATGGGTGATACCTTGGGAGAACCTTGTCAGATATGGCACATTGAAGATGGTTACCAGTCTTCATTTGATGCTTTTCCCATTGCAGAAGTTGAGAGGGGGGCATCATCGGAATGTTTATATCTTTTTTCCTAGAAAATCTGTGACTCTGTTTGCTTTGGACAATAGAGAAAGTAGCTGTAGTGACATCGTGCCAGTTCCCTGGTCCAGCACTTAAGAAACTAGTAGTCTCCTTTTCCAAATTCTTGGAAAACTTTCTCTGAGATCACTGAGCCACAGAAGTTATACAGCTACCTGAGACCATTGTGCTGGAGAGGCCAGCATAGGTGCCCAATCTGCAAGGTATTTCTGCCTGGGTGGATGCTGCACGCATGCATGAAGACACACCGGACTATCCACAGAAGAATACCCTGAGCAACTTCAGTCAGTGCCACAGTCAACTTTGAGCTGCTATAAGGTTTGGGCCTATTGAATATGGCAGTTAGTTTCAGGATCACCAGGTATGTGACATTCTCAGCCTCTGACCAAGACACTGATATTTTCTTTATAGTTGTGTCATAAATGCAATGATTAACTGTTCCAAAATGTTCAAATTTCATCAAGGAATGTGTCTAAGACTTCTTTCTATTACCTATTATCTGGGACGGATGTTTAAGTTCATGGCAGTTTTTCTAGTATATGTTATAGAAAGTACCAGGTTTTTTTCTCTGGTTTTTTTGTTTGTTTGTTTGTTTGTTTGTTTTTTCCCACCTCCTTTCCCCCTTTCCCTTGCATTATAATCCATTTGATACAACCTATGGTCATACTGAAAGACTTTTGAAGAGATTGGTAGGCTGATAGCTAAAAGTTGTGTTTGAGGTCAGAACAGTATAAAATATTAGTGTGTGTGACATTGGTCTCTTGGGGGCTGTATCTCCTCAGGACAGAGAACTTTACATGTCTGACCTTGCAGAATGGATACTGTTTTCTGATCTATATCCAGTGAGGAGAAATCAACCTTTTCAGAAAAAATTCAATTATTTTTAAAAGGAGAGCTAATAGGACAATGGCTGGAATTAATAAGGTGATTGCAAGGAAAATGTTAACCTCATGGAAGGAAATATGATTGAGAAATTTTTCCTAAATTGAATCAGATGTGCAAAAAAGAGACTCCAACTTCTAGATATGAAATTTTGTCCTAGGAGCCTTGTTATTGAGAAATCTCATGTGACCAAGGAACTCTACTGCCTTGAAAAGTCTCCTGAGATTTCTTTGTAATTTGATTTGTAATCCTGCACTGCATGCCCTTCTCTGGGGTGCTCTTGGGTTAATGTACTGAGTACTGATGAATAGCTGGAGAGAGTACTGAAATGTTGCCATATATATATATATGTGTGTGTGTGTGTGTGTGTATGTATATACATACATACATACATATATATGTGTGTGAATACACATATCTATATATGCAAAAGACTAATACAGTCACCCTCTTTACTGTGCATTATAATTACAGAAGTGAAAAAGAAAATTGATCCTAATCCCCCCATTACTCATGAGGAAAAAGGAGGTCCAGAATTTAAATGACACATCCAATAATATGTAGCCATTTATCAGCAAGTAGGGATAAGAAAATCAATCACTGTTCCTATTGTGACTACATCAATTCTTGCTTTTGTTAATATATTCTTTCCAAAATACTTAGCCACCTGTACTATATGCCCTCTACTATGTGAGGCTTAGGTAATCAAGAACTGAACAACAAAGGGGTCTTGGCACATGGAGGTTACTCACTGAGATCTGGTGAGGCTGAATAAAAAGTATGGCTCCCATGCTGGAGTTTGGAATTAATCGGATGACAAGCCAAACTTCTCTTCAAATAATCTTATTTAATCAGTGTTACAACCAATGCTTTTCTCTAGGATATTCTGATACCTAGAACATTATACAAGAAGAAAAGTTTGCTCCTCTTCTTGCTTTTATTAAAATTAGACATTAAATTCACAAGTTTAGTTTCTGTTATTTTGCTCTAAGATTTGCCCTTGTTCTCAAAAAATCTGAAAGCTGGCTAGTCAATCTCAGTTCTTCCTGCAAAAATACTGATAACTCTATTAAAGGCTTGTTAGTTTGAATTTGAGAGTCATTAATTTATTCTGCCACTTGGTTTAAAATCTTTGTCAAGCAAA
Organism: Uropsilus gracilis; assembly: GCA_004024945.1. Lineage (NCBI taxonomy): Eukaryota > Metazoa > Chordata > Mammalia > Eulipotyphla > Talpidae > Uropsilus > Uropsilus gracilis. Next base: position 29,361 of record PVHY01003947.1, read on the forward strand.
TTAATTGCTGCTATGAGAAAAATAGACAAATAAGTTGATATAAAATATAGGCAATTCTAGAATTTTGGAATTAGTATGGAGTACATTACAGAGGAATATTAAGCCAATCATAGTTATACTTTCTGTCCAAACATGTGAGCATTAATAGTTTAATAAGAAACACACTCACGAGTCCCGCCTGGGGCCCGTAGCGAGACCTAGTTCCAAAAAAAAAATAGCTGGACGTGGTGGCGCGTGCCTGTAATCCCAGCTACCTGGGAAGCTGAAGCTGGGGATTGCTTGAGTCTGTGGTACCCCAGGCAATGAGAGCCTGCAGTCCCACGGGCAAAAATAGCGAGACCTAGTCTCAAAAAAAAAAAAGAAAAGAAAAGAAAAAAGAAACACTCAGATAAAACTGAAAAGTAGCCTATTAGGATAAATCCTATAGAATTGCCTATATTTAACTATTTTTTAACCTGAAAAATGGCAATGTTCTATAAATGCAACTATATATATTCTATTGTTTATTGAATCAATTTTATTTAATGTTTATATTTTAACGAATTCTAAAAAAAAAAAAAGAAAAGAAAAACACAAATGCTTTATTTGGAGCTGTGGGCAATATAACCTCCCCAGAATTCACTTCTCTTATTTGAATTGAAAAGTGGCAATATTAATGATTTGTATGTATGATTGAATGCACATGAAAGTGTATATATGTGTGTGTGTTTGTGTATGTTTGTGTTTTCAAAAATAAACTTATCTGTTGACACACATTGACTTACTACTCAGGTACTCCACAGTAGAACACAGGTGCCATCTCAGGTTGGCTGGTTGATGCCTTTAACATGCTCCTTGGATTACTGAGTCTCTTTTGCTAGATATCTTAGTCAGAGATTAAAATAATTGTGTTCAAAATCATCTGTATTTCTGTTCTCTGCAAATAAATATAGCATTTTTTTTTAACCTTGAACTTTACCTTTTCATTCCCCCCCCCAATTTTACTGAGGATGACTACCACAATATAGTTAAACCCATTATCGCATATAAATATGAAAAATGATTTTTTCCTTGTGTTGAGAACTCTTAGCATATATCTGCAACTTCCAATATAACACATAGTACTAATATTATTGCTATTAGTTGACACTACTGTGAACATATTGTGTTGCAATTACATCTACATGTTAGTTTTTCTTTTATACCTTTTGATCATCTGTGAGATGGTATAGTATTTGTCTCTGATTTATTTCAATAGCAGAGTGCTTTCAAGCTTTATTTGTATTGTCACAGATGACACAGATAGCAGAATTTCTTTATAGCTGAGTAATATTCAATTGATGTGTGTGTGTGTGCATTTCACAATTGCTTTATTCATTTGTCCGTTAATGGACACAGAGTTTGTTTTCATGTCTTGGCTATTATAAATAATGCTGCAAGCTATGCCTTTTCAGACCAGTGGTTTGCAATTGTAGATGCACATTAAAACTAGCCCGTGAGGTTTTCGAACATACTGGAATCCATCCCAGAGCTCTAGATGCCATTGGTTTTGAGAATTTCAAGGCATCAGTATTGTTTCAAAAAATCATTAAATCCTACAGTCTAGTAGGCAACTTGGACTGAGAACTAAAGTGCTCTGAAAAACCATTCCATGCCTTTGCATCTTGCTTGATGTTTTTCTTCTCCCTCATGAGATGCCCTGAGGATTCATTCTAGGTCATACTTGTACTTGACTGGTTTATTCATCCACCCACTGTATCTCACATCTATTTCTTCTGCATAAATTGTTCGTGAGGAAGAGTTTCTTTCTACTATAAAGCCTGGGGAATGTTTGAGAAAGGTTACTGATGGCATGAGGGTGCTTGTTTAGGGAAAGCTTGGATACTGCTGATGGTATTCTCTTTCTAGTGGGAATGCCAGTAAACCGGGGTGTATCTGTGCAAACTGTCTCAGAAATTCATGGATATGCTTTTAAGGCCTCTTAAAATATGCCTAATGAGGTCCTTGAGCTGTATTGCCCTCGTGCCTTCTTTGCTTCTGTGTCCAGTCTGAAGTACTAGGCACAAGCCATTACACCATTCATTACAAACATCTCTGCTTGACCAGTTCAGTCTTAACTTGGCAGTTGGAGTTCTATCCAAATTTTGCCTGCTCCATAAATCTTTTCCAAGGTTTCCTTCAACACAGTTTCATGTATTGGTTGAAACTTGTGAACATCTAGCACACTAGAAATAGATTAGAATCCTAGCCATGGATTAGGGACTGGACCATGCTCCAGTTCTGCACTAGCCAATAGTGTCTGGACATTTATACTTACAGTGAGTTGTTGAATGACTGAATGATCAAAGAGAGTTGCCCCAGGGGATAAACTTTCCTGAACCTTGTTTATCTTGTTGAATAAGGCCCTTATAAAGTGGTGTTTTGTTGTTGTTGTTGTTTTTCTCTCTCTCTCTAGGAGTTGTCCTTAGAATGCCTGTCTCAAAACCCCCTGGGATTCTGATTTAAAATGCTGAATTCTGTCCTTTATATCACAATTACTAGAGGCCCAACAATTTATGTTTAGTGCATACCTCAGGTGGTTATTAAGCTCAATCATTTGGGAAACAACTGAATTTGTGGTTATCTGTTCAATTGAAGTGAAGGCAGTTATAAATGTAAGGTGACTAGATGGTAGTTATAATGATTAGTTTTCTTAGTGATGAGAAATTCCTTTGTTGAAGGTGTGTGTGAAAATGGTATCTTAGCTGGAAAAATACTACTCATGGAAAGAAGTGAAAATATTCCAGGAATAGTAGTTTCATCCACAGGTGGAAATATATCGGGGTACAAGGATAGCAACACGTGTGAATATCATTCATCTGTCATCTATGCTTTCCTTTGAAGTCAACAGTCATGCAATAAACATCACTTCATTAGGCCAAGCCAAGTGCTGAAAATACCTCAGTGGTTTCTGTCAAATCTGTTCCATGTTCCAGATATGGCCATTATTATTATTATCCAGTGTCAGTACCTAGACCAGGAGCCAAAAGCCCAGTAAGTTCCAAGATGAAAGTAAGTTCCAAGTTGCTTGACTGTCATAAGACCTTGAACTCTGATTGGTAACTGTCTTTTCAGTTGGGGGTATATAAATTTATTTTCTACAGGAATGGGTTCTGAAATTTATCAATGAGTTAAGTGGGGAAGACTAAGATTTTCTTTATAAGAATATTTTGAGTAGCTATCTTTGCTGTGTTGTACCAAATCTAAGCAGGGCTGCATGCTATGTTGCAGATTTTTGCACTGAAAATCTCCTAAATACATAAAATCACCAGCTGTGACAACTTTATTTTTGCTCAAGTCAGCATTCAGCTTTAGATGAAATTTCAAGTCTTCAAAAAAAGAGCAGGCTTGCTGTGTTTCTGATTAATAGAGATCTTGTTAGAAATGCTGGGTTTTACTTCTGATATATTACTGATCCACTGTGTGATCTTAAGTATGTTAAAGAGTTTTAATATCTTGGTTTCACATTCTGTGAAATAGAGATAAAAATACATTGCATTATCTTTCAGAAGTGCCATGAGAATTAATGAGGAAATGTTTCTAGGCATATTAAAATCACCCAATTTCTTTCATAGTCAGATTTTGAAATACTAGAAAAGGGTCATGGGCTATTTTTTAAAAGCAACTCTGCAGAATTAAGACTATAGTGAACTGTAATAGTTATTTCCTAAAATGAACCAACAGATGACAAGGATTATTAAACTTCTATATATAAATCTTCTCTTTTACTTTAATTCCATGTTTTGTCCATACTTTAGAAGAGAATTTTTTACAGTATGAAGAATTTTGATCCATATGCCTGGCCATCTGTTTAATTTAAAAACCACTAAATGGATTAAAACCGTACATTGTCAGTAATAATTTGCTTTACAGTGTATTAAGGGTGCTATCTTTAAGCAAGCAGTCAACCCAGAGCCCAGCTCCTGGTTGAGGGTTATCTCTGAGGCAACTCAGTCCCTGCTGGAGGGAGTTCATGAACCAAAATTCATAGACTAAGGGTGAGAGAGGAGCTATCCATCATTGCAGGCTCATCCATCACACCATCACCCCGCATCATGCAGTGAGTTTGCCTGCCATGGATTTCATTGGTGGTTGTACTTTGTAAGTCAAGCCTGGTGATCATACAGATGAAACCCCATCTGGTGAGTGAGGCATCATGTGGCTGCATGTCTTTCCTGAATTGATGAATATCTCAGCATCTGCAGGTTTGAAAGATAGGGCAAGTAACTCAGAGAAGGTTAAAAGGACACCTCTGTGGCTGCAAAAAAGCACAGAAATGGTGAAGGGTTGAGTGGAAGAGGCTGGAGAGAGGAAAAATCGAGGAAAAGAAGAAACAGGAACTAAAACATGAGGAAAAACCAATATTAAGTAAGAGGGGTGAAGGAAATACTAGAATTCTATAAAAAGTGAGGCTAAAAAGAAAGGGAACAGGTACAGATGGAAATAAACCAGAAAGATTCACTGAGATGGTTGGTTTGGGGGCAAATCCTCTATGATGTTCCCAATGTCTGATGTGGTTTGACCTACTTTATCATGAGCTTTTCACTGTCAAAGTGTATGTAAGTCTTTCCCATCCAATAGTTTGCATAAGCTAGGCCAATATTCTTCCTATTTTATATGTGAGGAAAAGAAGGTAGATTTATCCTGAAGCAAATAAAAGTTAAACTCCAAGGTGCTTCACTAGATGAGGCTCCATCCAACCCTCTGGGTGAGACCCTAGTGATGTGATTGCTTCGTCACATATTTCTGTGAACTTTACAAAGGGACCTCAATCTTCAGATTATGCTTTCTCTTTCAGACTTCTCTGTCATGCTTCACCTCACATTGAGTAGCATTGGGGCATTTTGACAACTGAGGGAAGTTGAGTTGAGGATGTATTTAGATGGTGTATGAGATTCTAGGTCCTTTCTATGTACGGTAAATTTATTTATTGCTAGTTGCTCCAGGTGAGGCATAGCTTCCCAAATGTGTACTATAGGGATGCTCTTCTCTCTGTAAGTCTCCAATTCATATGGTGCTAACTCTGGATAGCAGAGAAGAAAGAAGACTTGACGTTAAGACTGTTACAAGCTAGTTCAGGGAAAATGTTTCCAACCATCTGATGTGTGAGATTGTAAGCTGATCTTGATAAGACAGGGAGAAAACTTAAATGCACATTACAAAGTGAAATAAGCCAATTTGAAAACCTTACTATATGATTCCAACTATAGTATATGACATTCTGGAAAAGGCATAGCTTTGGCAACAATAAAACATCAGTGGTGGCCAGGTTGGGAAGGTATAAATAACACAGAGGAATTTAGGGTAATCAAAAAAACTGTATCTGGTAATGATAGATAAATGCATTATATATATATATAGGAAATATACCAACACCTAGAGTTACCCTAAGATGAACTATAAACTCTGGATGGCTATACTGTGTGAGTGTAGGGTTATCCTTGATAAAAATTGTAGCATACTAAAGTGATAGGTTGGAGTTCATGCTTGCGTGGGGGCATGGAATTTATGAGAACTCTGTTTCTTACCGATTTTGTTGCAAACCTGAAACTACAGAACAAGTCTTCAGATTGAGGAAATCCTACAAAAACTGCCAAAAAATTGTAAGCAGAGAGGATTCAGCTGTTTTTGAAGTTGAAATTTCTCTGTCAGGAATATATGTGGTAATGTCACACAAATTACTATAAGCACATCACTTTATTAAGTGATTGGAAATTCACAAATGGAGGTTATTGTAGTTGTGTTTGTTAGGCAAAATGTGTAGAAGTAAAATTAACAGTGAGTACAACTGAATATGAAGTTGCTTTTTCTTAACAGATCTCAACAATCAAGAGAAAACCACATTTCTTTTTTTATATATACTTTTTATTGATTATATATTTAATTTCTTACATAGTTGTATGCCCTAAAGTTCTACCACCACCGTGTCACCCATGAACTATCATCCTGATCTTTTGTGCTCATCTCTCCTGATTTTGCCTTTTCTCCCCACACTGCTGTATGTTTTAGTTCTGTTTAGTTCAGAGTCTTAGTTTTAACTTTTTCTTGTCCTTTTGTTTGGAGAAAATCAGATATCAATTAAACATATTAAAATTTTTTTCTTTTTGTTCCCTTTAGTGTTAAAGTGCCGTCGTGGGGTTCCAGTTTTTTCTTTTTGTTCCCTTTAGAACTGTTGTCATCATATGAATTAGAGTAGCAACCAGAAAGCAGAATGTGGGGAGAGGGGAGGTAGAGGACATATTAGAGCAGTAGATGAGGCAGCATAAAAGTAATTTTTTAATCAGATTTGGTGATATTTGTGGTATTTTTCATCTTAATAAAGTATTTTTGATTATGATTTCATTTCTTACTACAAATAAGTATTCACTTTCATAATTAATTTTGTATTCATAAATGTACAGTTTTCTTTTTTAAAATTCAACATGTTTATATTATATATCATAAAAATGTTCATCCAATTGGGTATATATACAAAGAATGTACCATATGTGACAAGTCAACATGTAACATTATACTCAGTGGTGAGGAGCTTAAACATTCCCCAAGATGTCAATTTTTGCTACATTTATTAAACATAGTGCTAGAAACACTAAAAATAACAAACAAGAAAAAGAAATATGAGTTTATCAAAATCAGAAAGGAAGAAATAAGATTGTTTCTATTGACCGATTACAGCATATTTAAGGACACCCCAATGATTGCACCAAAAACATGTTAGAATGAATGAATAAATATAGTGATGTTTCATGTATAAAATTAATATAATAATCAGTTGCATTTTTGTATATTAGCAATGAACTACCAGAAAAATTGAGAAAACAATTTACAATTAAATGTGCACTTTTCCTAAATTGGATCTTTATAATCTTTAGATCCTCAAACACTGAGCCTAGAAATAAAATATTAGAAAATGTTTTCCTTTTAAATGTCTCTTTATGTTTATTGAGGTAATAGAAGGATACTTTCAACAGGTGTTGCCACTGTGTGCACCCACCACCCACTCACCCATATTCGACCATCGCAGACCACTGGGTTTCCTTCCCTCTTCGTTCTTACCTCTCCCCATCTCCCGCCTTTGTGCTTCAGGTCTATCGTCAGCTCTCAGGTTAGTTTTTAAGCCTTTGTTCTCTTCGTTTTCTGTGGCAATGTCCTTTTCTTGGGTGAGGGAATGTGGTCCTAGAATATAACAAGCCTTGTTGATAGATGTTCAGTCTTATCTCTGTACTGGGTAGCAGTTCATTCTCGTTTGGAGTCTATTGATGTTTTCTCGTTGTTGACGGTCTTCAGTCAATTCCATTCATTGTAGAAGATGCTCATTGTGAAGGGCATCTGCTGAAAGCCTTTGCAGGTCATTTCATCTCCTTCAGATTGTAGCTTTGCATGGGCCTGCAGCCCCATTTCTGTGACCTTCTTCTCCCATGGAATGGGAAGTGGCACCTTGCTATCTTGAGTTGCATATCAGCCCTTAGCTTTTGGCATGTCCACTCATTGTGTGCCTTAGGTATGACTCTGTGACAGGTGATGTCCATGATCATTTCTCCAGTTCATTAAACGTTGTCTTTCTCACAGTTCCTCCTCTTGCCTTCTGCTGCTCTACTTCTTAAATGCATCGCATTTCATCCATTTTTCTATCTACGCTAACAAGATCTGATACTCCCACTTTTCTAGCCTGACACTCAAACACTTTGCTCCTGACTAATTTATAATTCAGAGCAGCTGGAGTGATTTTCGAGACATGACTCTCTTTGTATCAGTTCCACATTCTTGTGTGTGTGCGTGTATTTTGTGTGTATGTGTTTTTATTTCTTCAATTTTATTTTTTAAATAAAACTGTATATGATTTAGGGATAAAAAAAAGGGATAAAAGTTACAGATGTGTAACTATATCGCCAAAGCACATATAATCCTCCCTGGAGTTCTCTTGGAGGGGGAAAAAAGAATATACAAAGAGGTTAGAAACAAAGAAAGGGCTTCAATTGAATTCAAATTCTGATTTGGGATTCAGATTGGCCATTTTGTGGATTTTGCAGGATGAAGATGTGAGCCATGTGAGCTTGGCCATGTGGCCAAGGCCTGGGGCCTGCAGCCTTTGGCTGGCCCAGGTTAGGAGTATGTCTGTTAAAGGAAGCTAAGGAGTTTGGAGATTTGAACTCTGTGTTGGAGTTTGTTTTATTGAGTTTAACTTGAGTCTGGGAGAGGCCTTCCAAAAGTCAGACCTGAAAAAAAAGTGAACTTTGCTGGTTTCGGTATTATGGAGCTTCTTTTACTACCTGGAGTAAGATGACACAGAGAAGACAACATGGAAAAGAAGAAGCATGTCAAAGGAAGATGTCTTCAAGCATCTGGAGATGAACTCTGGATGACTGAGGTTGGTGAGATGATCAGGACTGAGAGACTGAGGATTTTTAGGCAATCTGGGAAAGGACTTTGGACAATGTTGAGAAAGGTTTTGGACAATGTTTAAGTAATCGGAGTTTTACTTACATGTTTCTTTTGTAGTAATTAGGAAATCACTTTGTTAGAAATAAATTAGTCTGCACTCTGAGAGTCTTGCTTTGACTTGGGATTTTGGTGAGAAGGCTGGGGATAGTGGAAAGAACCCACAGAAGTTAAGAAGAGGGTAAATTGAGGCAAACTAGTCTAAAGTTTAAACTGTGTTTCTAAGTTTTTCTTTTTTAGGTCTGAAAGAGGGGAAGAGAGCTGCAAGAAGCTGGTAGCTGATTTTTGCATACCAATAATAGGTGAACAGTGATAGGTGAACAGTGAGAATGCTAATGAACTGTTTGGAGTCTACTTCCTAGGGAGAAGCAGGCATAGGTGTACAAGTTCAAGTTAAAAAGTCTAATTTTTGCCTGTCCTTTGTTTCTTTATATTCCACATGAGTGAAATCATCAGATATTTATTTATCCCCTTCTGATTTATTTCATTTAGCAAAATCTCCAATTCCATTCATGTCCTTGCAAATAGAAGAAAAAATCATCTTTTAAAAAACACATACATCTGAGTAGTATTATTGTGTGTGTGTGTGTGTGTGTGTGTGTGTGTGTATGGTATATATAAACTATATCTGTATGCATGTATAGATATATATACACAAACACATACACTACAACATCTTTATCAGTCTTTGGGTACTTTGGTTATTTCCATAATTTAAGCTTCTAAGTTGCTTCATTTTTTTCCCATGCCCTCTATAGAAAAGTTAAAATTTCTGAGAAACAGTGGGCTTGTTCACATTCACCATTTCTCCTCCTACTTTTCCCATATTTTTTTCTCTCTCCTCCACCTTTGACACTGCAGCTATTTCTTTCAGTTCCTAGAGCATATCTTACTCTTGCTGTCTCTTTCCAAGGCCTTCACTCAATATTCTTCAAATCTCTCCCCTCTCATCCTTCAGGATTCCACACTCCACTTAAACTCCAGGAAAAAATCTCCCTGACCCTCCTCCTCTATTAATTTAGGTTGAATGTCTGTTGTGTGACCATCTTCCTTAACTTCCCATTTAATAACTCATCTTCTTTAATGATTGCTGGTAGGCTAGTTTGTACTTTGCAAATGAATACATTTCTTAACTACTTCAAAAGTACATCTGAGAACTCCTTATGGACCACTTTATAGAGAAATAAAATATATGGCCAATTTGCAAAAATATGACACATGGTAGTATGACCTAACACCTGATTTCTTCTCAGTGTGGAAGTTTTCATTCACTGCAATATCCTGTTCCATATTGTGCTCTAAAATAGTTATAACCTCTGGGAAAATTTCTCCTTGTTATTATGCTCAGAATTTACTTTTCTTTATATTCCTTCCTCATTTGAAATAAGGAAGAGAGGCCACAGTAAGAGGAACTAGGTAGTGTAATGGACATGTTATGATTCTTATGCAAAGAGTTCTGGACATCTGTGATTACTCATAGAAAATCTTTGACTGTTGATTTTGTTACCTTCTTGATTTTGTTACCTGCCTGCCAAATTTGTTATATTTTAAACTGTTGTCCTGATATAGTTAACTGTATCAACTGTGGGAGGGATTGATGCTTCTAGAGGATAGGCTGTGTCATGAAACAAACAATTGCTAGATAGCAATTCCAAAAGGATTCAGGGTTCCTATCTATCTCCTCTCCTCTAAACACTCTCTCCTGTGTTGAAATCTCTAACATGTTCATACTCAACAGACTTCTCCATCCTCCATGCTTATTAATGTCGATATGTTTACCATGCTTTTGAGACCATTCTGTATTTTATTTTGTTATTTTTGGAGGAATAGTTTTCAGTTATTAAAAAAAAAAGCTCTATGCTAAATTCTGAAAAATATGCTAGAAATTTAGATGCTGTTCTTTGTAAGTCATTGAACACAGCTCACAAATTTTTATCATTTGTATCTATTCACTATTGAGACGTAAAGTACATTTACATCTATTTATAGTGGTATGTCACTGAAAATCCTGTTTTTATCCCAACCAAACATAGTAGATTGTAGAAAAAACATAAAAACACTGTAGTATTTTCATTACAACTACAATTGACTTGCTGTGACATTCTACTCTCCTAATGAATATAAAACCACAGCTAAAATATCCTCATTCAGCAGAAACACTTGTAAAGAACTAATTGAATTTAAGCTTATTTTTAACTGTGACTTAAGAGTTCCCAATTCTAGGTGGCAGCAGCACAAAGTCAGGCAAATTCCCATGATGGCAGGTTATAAGGCAGTTTTCAGCCAAAGCAAATGATTGCAGTTTTTTTTCTTAGAAAAGTCTGAAAATATAACTTTTTCAAACAAGAGGTACATTCTCTTGCTTAATGGTTTGCATCCTATAAATACCTTTCACATGCACTTCCTGTTTTGTGGGTGCCATAGGACTCCTTTTGCCCCTGATGTCAGGAACTTCTCTATTCTGTTGGTCTGGCTGACGAAATCCTGTTGTCACTAATACTGGATTCTTCACATGCCTGCCACGTCTCCTTTCCCTACTGACAGCACTAGGACACCTGGTCTCTCTCTTCTTGATGACAGAGCAGAGTTGAATTTCAGAACTCTGAGAATATGGATGGATGCATGTGGTACAGTTCAAACTAAAACTCTAAATATGTTTCCTTTGAGAGTTTCACATGGAAGGTCACCTTATTCATCTATGTGAAAGGTTGAACAGTGGTTTTCCTCTCAGCCCTAATTTAAGTCATGGCACAATTGTGGAAAAATGTTAAGCAACTAACTTGGAGAGTAGGATGAGAATGGGGATTTGGGAAACACTAATTGCCTGAGCTTCCACCATGGTTCATACTTTTATATTCTCTTAGTAAAAAAAAAAATACTGTAAGGAGTGTTTACTTCTTACTGTAAGAATAGTAAGTAAAATACTGTAAGAAGTACTTACTAATTTAGAAGTATATTACTTCTGAAACAGTCAAAATAGACATAATCAGGTGAAAAGTAAATGACAAGCTCAGTTAACCAACCCCTGAGAGTAGCCTCACACCCCATATTTACAAAGTGTTATAATTCTAGTTTTGGGCAAAGGATAACTATGTGAAATATAGATAATTGAGAATAATTTTTCTTTGCTATGTAGCACTTCTGCCCCTAAAATTTTTCTTTACTTTTCAACACTCCTGCCCCTAAATTTAAAAGCAGAGTTAGAAGTATATGGTGTTTTAACAGATTATACATAAAAAACATTATTACTAAGATGCAGTCACTGTGCCCTTTGGGAAATTAGTGAGAAATAAATGGGTGGCATGCTTGTATTGGTGAAGCTGAGTATACAGATGGATAGAGAGATCCTGTGACTTTGTGATGAGGGTGGATGTCATTAATTAAAACGAAGGTGAAATCACAGTGAAAATCACAAGGGAAATAATTACCTAGAAGAAATAGAGAATACTTCAGGTGTTAGAAGCAAGTTATTAAATGGCCAAGATGATTAATAACGATATTTTCTTTAATTTAAAAAAATCGAGATAATTTGAAGACTAATAGTAGAAGACAGAGTGGGGCAAATAAACTGAATGTGGGGGGACTTCTTTTCTGTAGCTAAAGTATTTCTATTGATGCTTTACCCTTCTTAATGAATGATGAGGATTAAATTTTTTCTAAGGGTGAAGTTGCTAGTATATCGCTTAAGTCTTTGATGATTCTACTTTTACACTCTAAATTTCTTAACTTTCTAAAAGCAGCAGCTTTACAAAAAGACATCCTCAATAGTATCAGGGGAATTATAAGTAATGAGAGGAAGGGGCAAGCTGAAAAGAACCAGCACAAACTCTAAGCTTGGGGAACTAAGAGTGCAGAAAAGAAATTGTGTCTTTGTGAGAAAGTTCTATTCATACAGGATACAAAGGGCTTAAGGAGTGTCTGCCTACGGAAAGGAAAAGCAATGTCAAAATGTCACACCAGACTAGATAGAAGGCAATGTTCACAGTCCAGGAAGCCAGATCTGGGTTTAATTTCATGTCCAAAGATTCAGGTTCGTATTAAGAGATTCGCAAAGATCAGGCGCAGTTACCGGAATTCCAAACCAACAGAACTCAGTTTAATTTATTAAGCACTTGAAAAGTACTCATTGTACAAGGTACTCTGCTGGGTGCATAGTGCAAAAGGCACAGAAGTGTAAACCAGGGTTTGTGGGTGTCAAGGGCTTCAGTCACAGCAGGGAGAGAAAGGGTTAGGTATGTGTGCGTGAAGCTGGGACCCCAACATGGGCAGTATTGAAATTTAGGCATTGCACTAGCTGTGTCTGAAAAACAGAGGTAAAGATGACCTCAACAGGAAAAGGGTACTGGTGTAAACAGGATATGGGTAATTTTAATTTGTTGCAAATCCCAGGCGAGGAAGATGTATCATTAAGAGAGCGTGTAGCTGGAAGTTGGAGCCTTGGGCTTTTAGGGGGGAAAAAAGATAAAAGGAGCAGAGACTAGAGAGCGAGAGATAGAGAAATTCTGGGGAGAGGAAAGACAAGAACGGCAGGCAGGTAAAGGTAAAGAGTAGCCAGAGTGACCAGGCTGGATAGAAGCACCCTGGAAAAGTGAGCTGGTGATGGCAAGGAGCCATGGTGGCTGGCAGAAGAGTAGCCAGTGTGGAGAGTGTGGCACCGCAGCAAGGTGACATAGTACCCGGAGACAGTCAGGGATTTGGAAAGCTGATTTGTGCATCAGCATTTGACGAAGTTTGAAGCACCTTGGAGAAGTAGAACAGCCGGGAACACTGGAGAAGAGAAGAAGCAAAGAGAAAAGGATGGAGAAATACTGGCACTTTGCAGGGTGGGGTTTGGAGGGGCAAAGGGCATCATTATGGACATGTATCTTTGGGAACTTTGGAACTAAGAATGGTGACTGGGATAAGATGATTGCCACTTGTGGTTTTAAGGACTTTTTGTTTTCCCTATTAATATTCCCTTGTAAATAAAATCCCTTATTAAACTGTATTATGAGTGGCAACTGCTATGTGTGGGTGATGCAGACCTGTGGCTTATTGGTTTGAGTCTTTTGCCCCGGTTGCATGGCTCTCTAACACTTCTCTGGAGGGAGGGGAACTCTAAGACTTAATTGAGTCAAATATTACACAAAGACCTGGATTTAAAGAAGGTAAACCTGGGTTCACTGATATTACAAAGCTGTATCTGATTATAGGTGGGGATAGAGGACACAAAACTGAACAAAGAGCAGAAGAGCTGACAATATCTGTTTGGGAGCTCCTTGAGCAATGCACAAGCTCCATTCCTAACTGATGACTAATGTTTTAGTCATTTGTTTGGTGTTTAGAACCTTGAGTTTGGAGGTGAATTGTGCTTCCATAAATGTTGACTATAGGATCCATTAAAAGTTTTTCTTAGTGACCTAGAGTAGCAGGAACAGATCTGAATAAATTAAAACAGATACTCGTTATACTGAAGTTGTATGGTGTCAAAGAGGCAGAGGGGATGCTGGATGCTGAATTCTGCCTGTTTATATATATTTATATATATATATAAACAGGTTTAAATGTATTTATAGTTGTTGTTTGTCTTAATCAGCTTCAAATTTTAAATAGCATTGATTGTGGACTTCTTTGGGAGAAAGCTGCACCCTTCAGTTTTCCACAGTCAGAAATATTCCTTGTTTCATTATACAATTTTGTTTTACCTACCTCATACCAAAAGACATTTCTCACAGACAATTACAATGGCTGATACTCGTGAACTGATGTATAAAAAGGAGAATTTCAGATTTCACAGGGTGTTTTGAATTTTGTATCACCATCTCAAAACTAAGGGCAGGTGATTCAATCCTTTAAATTGCTCAAATAATATCTTGAGTACCCAGTGCCCCGTTGAAAGGAAGAAATCTAGATCCTCCTTCTTAAAGACCTACCCAGTTGTTTAAGAATTCCAGTTAGTTTGGTCATAGTTGCAAACAATAGAATTTCTAAACACTATGAGAGACTGCTGAGACAGTTATTTTTTTTGTGTAATATTTGACTCACTTATTTGTCACACAGTCCTCTGACAGAGTTTTCTTGGTGCTAGTCAAAGGTGTGAGCTCTGACACAACTGCTGAATAGAGATTCATTAGCTACCCACTTTGCTCAAATGAGAGCTTCCAACAACTACTTGCAGATCCTCACAAACCCTATTCTCAGTCAGGATGACCCTCCTTTCTAAGTAGCTATATCAACAGCCAGACTGTTTGACGCAGAGTTTTTCTAACTTCAAAGCTTTGGAAGCTGAGCAGAATAGCATCTTTCCCAGAAAGCTCTGGTCTGTTTAAAAAGACTCATTTCATTCCTGGTGACACCTTTGCTACCTGCTGCTTTCAAAGAAGAGAATCTTACTTGAAAAATGAAAGCTGCTTTATCTCCTAGATCCCTTCATCACCACAAATGGGTCTCTTTCCCCTATTTTCCACTTAACTAAGAAAGGCCGCTTCTGGGTGACTTTCTCTTATTTTAAAATTTTCTTATTAAAGTCACAATGCATATGTTATATAAATATTGGTTTATAATATTACATAGGTTTCAGGGTACAATATAAGTCAACACCTATATATCTATTGTTTATCACCAAAAAACTAATTTCTGTCCTTCATTAATTAATTGTACCTTTGACTAAATTATTCACCCTCCTTTCCTCTTTCCCCCAACAACCACTATTTTGTTCTGAAAATCTAATAGTTTTGTTAATTTTTGCTTGATACTCTTTTGTTTTTGTCACACAGAAGTTTCAATTATACATTAATCTGTCTTTTAAGACTTTTAGATGTTGGAATAGCACTTGAAAAAGTCTTTCCTTATTTTCTTCTAGTATAGTTGTGCCTTTTTCATTTCAATTTTTAATTCATTGAAAATTTTTTCAGGTGTTCACTATGAGATTTCAGTTGTATTTTAATTTTTTTCCCCAGGTGATTATCCCACTATCCAAATGGCACATACTAAGTAGCTTAATTTCATCCCTTCATCTAAATTGCCACCTCTTGATGAGTTCTCTTGTGTATTTTGTTCTATTTTTAGACATTATAGTCTGTGATTAAGTCTGTTTACTCATTGACTAGTCAACACTACTTAACTCTTCAGACTTTATAGTGTATTTTAACATTTCAAAGGGCTAATTCTCATGCATTGCTCTTTATTATCATAGTTTTCCTTGCTGCTTTTACCCACTGCCACATGTAGCATTTATGTCAAGAGAGAAGGCAAAACTTATCTCCTATTACCTGTCTCAAAAAACTAAAAACAAAATAATTTACATAAATGTCGCTTAGAGTAATAAGTGTAGCCAGCCCCCCAAAGTTTACCTAAAGCCTCATTCCCTTAAAAAATAATCTCTTTGTAAGCATCCCCCACTTACCTCACAAAAAGCAATGCTTCCCTTAATAACCCATTTGTAAAGTGCCCCAATTATCTCACAAAAACCAATATATTAACCAATTTTATTACCACCTTACCATTTGCCTTCCTTTAAAATACATCCTAAATTGTACCTGACTAAGCCACTTTTTCCTTTATCTAAAACCTTTATAAAAACTTGTAAAGTCATTAAAATTTGCTAAATAATACACATTTTCATTCAGCCCCCCCAGCCTCTATAGTTGTATTCATCTTTCTCATCTGTCCTCTCTTAAACCCTATGTTTAGCTCTCAACAACCCATAACTTTTATAAAATGAATTGCAGTGTTTTTGTGTCACGTTTTAAAATAACATTATATATTGTATTGGAGAATAAGAAACTATTGATGATTGGCATCTATATGATGTTGCTTTTTTTTTTCTTACACTAAACCACATAATGTGCTTTTCCTTTGGATCAATTTTTTTGTGTACTTCAAAGGTGTTTTTGAAATATTTTTTAGATTTAGTTCTTGTTCATTTCTTGTTAAGATAATTCTTAGGTGTTTTATATTTTTTGTTGTGATTATACATGGAATGTGAATAGAAGATACTCCTAAATAAGTACAGTAAGAATGGCCTTTTAGGGCTTAACTGAAATTACATAATAAAATAAAAGGAATTCATTTTGAGCAAAATGTTCTTCCTTATCACAACTTTTAAACACAAGTTCAAATTAAAGAACTACTTTCAGATAATTTGAATGGATCTTATTCTTTTCTACCTCCTGTTCTCAGCATAAAATTCTAAAAAAGATAAAATATTTTTCTTTTTTGAATGTTTTTGTTTTCAACAAGAATAATAGATCACTAGATCTGATATCTGGATACTATCAGTGGGTAAAAATTGCAGATAGCTACGAAATAATCACTTTTTTTGGGGACTAAAGACAGTGTCTTGATAAATATTTTTTAAATATAGCAGGGTACCTAACTAAAATACTATTTGGCAGTTTTCTGGGTAGTCCTCTGAGTGCTAGCTAATGAGGAATGAAAGACTTTGAGTGGTTTCTAAAAATGTTTTTTAAAGGGAGATCTAAGGAAAAATATACATTAAATGAGATTTAATTCTCCTTGTTGAAATTAATGGAAGAAATTTTCTTCCTTTTTCTTAGAGCGCTTACTTTAAGAACTTGTAATTGGAAGTCTTTTTTTTTCTCTTTGAAATATGTATCAATTGGTTCTAAAAGAAAACTAGTGATGAAGCCAAGCCAGGACCCCAACATAGCCAGTATTAAGCTTTAGGCATTGCTGCCATTAGCAGTGTCTGAAAAACACAGAGGTAAAAGAGACCTTAAGCAGGATAAGGGTATTTGTACTTTGTTGCAAATCCCAAGTGGCAGAGAGAAAATACATCACCAAGAGAGTGTATGAGGGGAAATTTGTTGGAGCCTCTGGTTTTCAGGAGGAAAGGGAAAAAAAGATAAAAAGAGAAGAACAGAGACTGAGGGAGAGACTTTTGGGGAGAGACTGTTGGGAAAGGGAGACATGAGAAAGAGTAGCCTGAGTGACCAAGGTGGGCAGAAGCCCCCTATAAGAGTGAGCTGGTGGTGGCAAAGAGCCATGGTGACCATCAGAAGAGTGACTGGTGTGGAGAGTGTGGCACTGTAGCAAGGTGGCATAGTGAGCTGGTACCTGGAGATGTCCAGGAATTTGGAAAGCTGATTTCCACATCAGCAATTGTGGAAGAAGTCTGAAGAACCTTGAAGAAGCAGAGCAGCCTGAAACACTGGAGAGAGAAGAAGTTAGAAGATGCTATAATACAAAGACTGAACTTTGCAGAGTGCTTGCCTCAGGTTTGGAGGGGCAACGGGGCACCATCATGGACATGTGTCTTTGGGACCTTTGACCCTAAAAATGGGGAAGATAATTGGCCAGTTGTGACTTGAAGGACCTTTTGTTTTCCCTGTTCATTTTCCTTGTAAATAAATGTAACCCTGTTGTTACATTGCATTTGACTGGCAACTGCTACTGGCCGGTGGTATGAACCTGAGGGAACCTGGCTTGTGACTTCTGCCCCATTTGCACCCAATTTCAGTAAGACCTTTTGTCAGCTTGTTGACCCGGGAATATGCATCTCAGGAAATTTATTAATGGTCATTAACTACAAAAAAAAAAACCAATAAATAGTGTACCTTAATTCTTAATTTCAGAAGGAGAGAACCTAGGTCTAAGTCATAAAACTCCCCACCCCCAACACACACACAAAAGCTATGGAGCTTGATTTTCCTTTGTATAGTTTTAGTTAGTAAACAGGTATAGCAATTACCACTTAAATTTAGGTTGAATAATGTATAACAAAAAGCTGTTGTGAAGTATTCTTAAGGATCAGTTATGGTTTACCTTGAGGACATGTATATAATGGGTTATACCTGCCTGGATATATAAGGTGAAACGCAAAATTTGTCTTTGAAATTTCTTCTCATATTGCCCGAGATGCACTCACCATCTGGATTAATGCTCATTCAGTAATAAAATTGTGTTTTTTCTCAGCTACCTTTGTGAGAAAATTTATTTTCTTCCTCTGTAAACCTTTTTCCTTAAAAAAAAAAAATACAAGTAGCATTGGTTTATAACATTAATATAGGTTTCATGTGTCCAGAACTACAAGTCAGCATCTATATACTACATTTTTTAAAGTAATTTTTTAATTTTATTTTTGAATTTTTTATAATACATGATTGTATAATTGCTGATCCCCATGGGAATACCCCACCACACCACATCCCCCCTGGTCACTTCGCCTCCTTTCTTGTTGTTGCTTGTCCATGTTTAGCCCTTTAGTCTTTTTTTTTCTTTTCTGGATCCATTTCCTCATCCTTGGTGAGGGTGCATTTTCCCAGGACTTGGTGGAGCTGCTGTTTATCCTTCCTGTACTGATTTTGCCTTCGTAGGCCGACTGGAGCACCCTTGGCCTGTATGACTGTTTCTTGTTTCTTGGTGGGTCTCATCTCTGCTGTTTCTGCAACATTTTGTTGTTCCTTCAGTCATGCTTTGGGTCTTTGGCTTTGGGGGCATGACTCCCAGCCATATGTTTTGGAAGAGCAGATCCTCATGGGGACAGCCATCAGCTGATGATAGGTCTCCTGGTCTCCTCCGTTGGGGCTTTGCTGTGGGGCCACTGCCATTTGACAAGCCTCTTCCCTCTGAACAAAGAGGGAGTGCAGTGCCCTTATTGACAGCTTCTCTGTGCCAGGTTTCTGTTCACAGCTCCTCAGTGACATTGTAGGCGTGGTATTTTGTTTGCTCGGCAGTTCAGTGCTGGGTGGTTCTCGCCCTGTTCCCCTTGAGTCCTGCCTGGGTGGCACAAATGTAAGAGTCTTTCCTCCTGTACCTCACCCATTTGGTTTCTGGGTGAAAAATTGTCTTGAGGTACTTATTCCTGGTTAGTGCTCTCATGAGTGGAGGCAAACTCTGGTGGACCGCACCCGCCCACCGCACCCCCTGCACAATGAGCCCTGCTTCTTCACCGAACTCAGATGTGGGGTCACGCTCCAGTCTGGCCGGTGAGTGTGGGACGTGGTGACCACGCCATCGTGGCATGGACACAGAGGGCATGGGCTCTGTTGCCCGTGCAAGGCCCGTGCCTGTATGCTACATTTTGTTCACTCCTAGAAGTCTGGTTTCTGTTCTTCACCATGCGTTTGACCTCTTTAACCCAATTTACTTACCCTTACCCCAAATAAATAATATAAAACAATATAAAACAAAAACCAGCTCTTAGACAGTAAGAACAAAATAGTGGTTACCAAAAGGGATAATTTTGCTTTTTAATTATATTCACCATCAGTCATTTGGGAATAGTGGACCTTTTTCTCCTCCGTCTTCAGATTCTTTAACATGTTGGTAGAAGCTGTAGCTGACATCTTGGACCATAAGAATAACCTTGAAGATGAAAATCACCTAAGGTTTTGAGGAAGGAATAAGAAGGAATCTTGTTTCCTGATGGCTATGGAGCCATTATGCCAGCTCTGAATTGCCTATTTTTACGCTTCTTTGATGTGAGAGAAATAAAATTCTCTTGTTTTAGTCACTGTTATTTTGGTTTTTCTGTTAAATGAGGCTGAAATGTATTCTAACTGATACACTGCCAGAAAAAATAACTGGAGATAAAATATTGCCAAGTCAACTTTCTTATTTAAGCACCTCTAACATTTAACTTTTTTCCCTCATACCCATATACTGCAAGTCAACTGATTTAGTTATTGAGACATACATTTTGTAACTCATTTATTCTGGGTTCTTTACCATGAAGCTACTTGCTCAAATTTGAATGTTCTTTAGGTGCTTTTCTGGCACTGAAAAATGACTGAGGTTGACTTTTAATAATATACATCTTTATTTTTTTCCAGGCAAAAATATTAACTTCGTCAAGTTCAAGCATCAATCCTCCATTCATGCTTATGTTAGAATGGTCGTACAATGTAATTAAGGGAAATCTTCACCTTCTCATTGATTCACTTATAGGCAGTAGCTATAGCTTTTATTTCCACATGGGATGGAAATATTCTTCAGGATGTTAACTCAGGGCTGACTTTGCTGATGATTAAAACCCATCGTCTTCTACAGAGGCACCTGGGAATATCTCAAGACACTTGTCAAGAAGTTATACTTAACATTAAATTCTCACTCAGTATGAAGCAAAAGCCCACTGAGGAAAGTAGTTTTTATAAAGGAACAACTTGAAAAATATACCATCCTCTTTTGCTGAGATGATTCAAAATTCGTATTTAGCTTAAACAAGTAACTGCAGGGCCATTTATCTAGATTCTATTGTTTCGATCTCATGTAAATTTGCTTATTCTGGTTGATTATGTTTTGTTATTACTTGTCTCCATGTAAAGATGTTACAAATAACAGCTGTGTTAAGTTCTAAGAACTACTGTAGGATTAATGGTTGTGTCCAGTCATACATTACATGACATGGTGTTTTCTTGATGAGGTCACATAGGATGACTTTTACTTTATTTTCATTACTAAACTTTGTGTATCCATTGAGTGAGTACCTGGCTAATTTTTATTGAGCAATTGCTTTATTTTAAGAACAGCACATGTTCATGTGTTCTATAATTTACTAAATTTAATAATATTGTTTCTAAAATTGAAATAAAGGTTTGAATTAAAGCAGCTTCCCCTGGGAGCCCATGAGACTCTTAATGCAGCTTCCCCTGTTACAGTTTCACATTTTGTCCTTCTTTCCCATCATCACTACTATTCTAGTGATTTTTTTCCTCTCTGGCTCATCTCTTGGTCTTGTCTCTTTTCAATAAGAGGAAGATAAGTAACTTGCCTCACCCTATTTTTCTTAGTAGGATAGAAAAATAAATCTACTTTTTTTCTTCACAGTGAGAAATTTTGTTGTGTTTTAAGGAAAAATAACTTCAAAACTGAATCAAAGTCAGGAATGATTATTTTTTGAGAAAAAATTAATTCATTTTTAGATGAATAATTTAGTTACTAAAAAACTTAAAGTCATTTTAATTCATTTTCTTTTTAAAAATTGATAACACACCTATAATGCTCTAAACTCAAAAGAATCTATTCATGGGCAGACTGAAGTATTCCCTGGAACCCCCATACTTGAATGCTGTAAGTGTTCTTCCATTCACTGCACGAAGGCAAAGCATATTCTTAATGTGTAAGATCTTTAGCAGACCTATAATAGAGTTAGTGTGTATATATTAAAAAAAATGATTGAGTTTCCCATTGAAATATCCAAGATTACCCATCCCCTCATGGGAAAAATGTCCAACCAAATAGGGTTGATCCAAAGCAGGGCCACTGAGGCCTGAAAACTTGCCACAACCCTAATAAAGCATCTTCTGTTGGGGAATCATAAGAGAGGAAAACAAGAGGCCATATAAGTCTGAGATAAAAGTAGCAGTCAGAGAACAAATCAAGGGAACTGCTGCTATAGTCAATGTCCCCACAGTTAGCTCACACAAGGGTCCCTACATGTCTCTACTCCACATGTCCCTCAAGTTCCTGGTTCCAAGTCCCCTAGGCCCAAAGGCAGACATAGGTAGACCTGTCTAGTCCACAGGTCTCTCTGCTCCAGGTACCTCCTCCAAGTTCTTTTCCAAGTTTTCTCTCTTAAGGCACAGTTCCACCCTTTATTAGTTGGCACAGGGAACCTCCCCCTTTTTTGTGGAGATTACACTCTACTATATAACAATGAGGCAAGTAAGGAAACATATCTCTACCTCAACCTATAGCCCAGCCAAATCCTTCCCTTGAAAAGTTACCAATGTATGTTTCCTTGGCACTCCAATGTTTGTTGTTCTTTTGTATAAATACAATTTTATTCTGATTTTGGGGGGGATATATTGGTTCTGCTGTCAAGCCTTTTCCATGTCACATAAAGTGTTTTCCTATTTTTTGCTCAATCCCCAAGTGTGCTATGGCTATTTATTTCACCAATTCTCCACCCATGCTCATTTTGGTAGTCTCTCATTCTTTTTAAAATAAACACAGGCACTATTTCATTAGACCTTACACAGAGTCAATTTACCCTTTTGAGTGTATCTGTAAGATAAAGTCCAAAGAGTATACGTTTTGGCTCACATTTATATGTATTTTAAGTTTTAATGAGTATTGGCCACTTGCTTACCATAGAAATGCTAACATATCCCCCTTGGTTAACTTTTATTGTTTTTTAAGTGAGGTCCTCAAAGCATCGTATTATTTTAAATCATCACTGCACTGTACAGAATTAGCTGTAGATGTTTTGTGCTTTTAAGAACTAACATTCAAAAGGGAACTTTTTTTTCTCCCTGAGGATATACATATTTTTTAATTGACTGTTTTGCTTTCTGTAACATATTGGCAGACATTTCTTTGCCGAAACTTAGAAAAGTCAGGAAGAATGAGTGTAAAGAAATTGGCAGGAACATCTAGAGGTAGTTAAATCATAGTCCCCTTCTTATCTCAGGGTCCATCATGCAGTCACAAAAATATCTCTTGTCCCTGGACTGAGGATGGAAGTCACTGGTTAGTTCATTCTTGTAACACCAGGAAGGGGAGGAGAGATGAGCTGGAAATCTGGTGTCTAAAAGTGGAAGCTTAAACACAGTCTCACTCAGGCAAACTTTCCAAACTACAAATTACTCTCGACTTAAAAACAAAACTGTCTCCATGAAGAATTTTGATGTGAGAGAATTGAAGGTGGTTAACCAACAGATTCCTAGGCGTTGGCAGGCAAGCAACAGGCAGGCACTTCTAGTCTCACAGGAGGGCCTGGGCAATGTGGCTTCATCTCTTTTCTCTGTTAAAGTGAATGGCAAAGATATTTTCCTCTTTGTCTTAGAGAGTACTTGAGTGCTTGGCCATGGTATTCCAAGGCAGTTGTGGCCGAGGCCCAGCAGGAACTTGAGAAAGTGGTGCTACCCCCTCCATACAGGGCAGGAGGACTAGGCTCTCACTCTTGCTCAAGTGGGGACACTGTCTCACACTCAGGACTCTCATCCCAAAAGTTGTTCCTACAACGATTCTGGCATATTCTTAGGTTACTCTCCTTTTTCACAGAATCTATACTCACAGTGGGAAGTATATGTTCATCTAGAAACCCTATTCTTTTATTAAAAAAGAATCCCCCACCCTCAGTTGGGTACTTTAGTTGGGTTGTTAGTTTGTTTTGACTTTTCTTCCTGTCCTTTTGTTTGTTTCTCCTGTATCCTATATATTAGTGAAACCATTTGGCTTCTGTTTTTTCTTTCTGACTTGTTTCTGCTAATATGATTACTCCTAGGCCCATCCATGTTATCTCAAATTCATCAAAGTTGTCACTTTTTAATTGATGAGTAATATTCCATTATATATATATATATATATATATATATATATATATATATATATATATATACACACACACACCCCACATCTTTTTCATCCGTTCATCTGTCTTGGGGCATTTGGCTTGTTTCCATGTCCTTGCATTTATAAATAGTCCTGCAAATAAACATCTAAACACAGGTGTCCCTTTGTGTAAGTATTGAGGTCTCCTTTGGGTAGATTCCCAGAAGAATGACTGCTGGGTCAGATGGCAGTTCCATTGTCATTAGTTTGAGGGCCCTCCACACTGCTTTCCACAGTGCGGGCAGTTTATATTCCTACCAGCAGTGTTAAGAGTGTTCCATTCTCTCCACATCAGCACTTGTTGCCGTTTTTTTTTGTTTGTTTTTTTTTTTTAATGTGGGCCATTCTTACTGGTGTAAGGTGGTACCTCACTGTGTTTAGAAGCTCCCCCTCCCCCCCTTTTTTTAACACCTTATACCTTCATGCTCTTCCTATGCCTAGAAAGTTCTTTTCATTGCTACACAACATCATTCCAACTGTACTATACTATGGTTCACATAATGCTACCAAAACAAGCTCACTATAGTCTTCCCCTTGGTCAATAAATGTGCTTTCTCATCCAAAATTCTAGGTAGAGTTATTCATAAATTTGCTTCTCTTCTTATCCTGCCTTAAATGATAAACCTCTTTTCTTAAAGCCACAAACCATTATCCTTACATGCAATGCTGGCCTCATCTGAGGGACTCACTCACACACACACACGAATGTATTTGGCACATGTGTAAAAGCAGTTATGATCAAAGATGGATAAATGAAAAGGTGAAACTTCTGTCATAGGTTGAAGGATGGAAGACTTTTATTATAGTTGATGTTAAATTTTTGCAGTGGAAGCTATCGCTTCTGTCTTTTCTAACAAACTGGTAGTTATCAGTGCCACCAAGATCACCAGGATAGTCTGTTAAAATCCAAATTGCTGGGCCCTACTCCCAGAGTTTGATTCATTAGATCTGAGATTGTATATTTCCTGATAAATTCCCAAGTGATGGTAATGTTGAATTTTGAGCCTGAAATAAGCTATATCAATGTGTGAGTGTGGTAACAATGATTGCCTGCTCTTTTGCCCAATTAGGCCTGATCTGTTTACTCGGGATGTTTGACAGATCCCACAAACAGTTTGGATTGTCCCTGTGTGTGACTGCTAGAAAGGCCAACTTCTGTGGCTCACATTATTGGGAAATTGTTGCTCCCTTGAGCTTTTGATGGAATTCAAAGAAAGCCTTTTATTGTGTCTCTCACCTCCCAGAGGAAGGACAGTAGCTCATGAAGGTCAATCACTGTTTAGGTGTCAGTACTCTGTTGTGATAATTTCTCTCTCTCTCCCCCTCTCCCTCTCCCCTCCTTTGGTTCTAATGCTTGGATCTTTCTCTCCACTCCCCTCCATTCCCCTCCCCCCCTCTACTTCCTTCTCCCTCCTCACCCCCTCAGGTTTCATTTTCATACAGTAGTTGGTTTCTCCCCACTACCTTATCACTTGTGACCCATCATCATAGTCCTTGTGCTCTTCTATTTTGACCCTCTCCCTCCTCCTCTCTTGTTTAGATCTATGTTTAGCTTGCAAGTTTTGTCTTTTTCTTGATCTTTAGTTCAGTTTCTCCATATTCCTCAAGTAAATGAAACCATCTGATATTTATCTCTTTCCTTCTGATTTATTTCACTAAGCACAATTCCATCAGCTCCATCCATGTTTCCACAAATAGCAAGAGGTTGCTTTTTGGTTTTTTTTTTTGGATTGCTGAGTAATATTCGCTTGTACATATATATGATACAAATTTTGATTCCTTCATCTGTTATGGTGCATTTGAGTTATTTCTATCTCAGTCATTGAAATGACAACAAATTCCTCTTGACTTAAAAGCAAAACTGTCCCCATGATGGATTGTGATGTGAGAGAATTAAAAGGTAGCTTAGTAACAGATTCTCAGGTAGTAGCAGGTAAGCACCAGGCACCTACATCTAGTTTTCTAAATAGTCTAAATATTTTTAAAATTTATTTATATATAAATTTCACATCATTGTAATCCCAGGGAATAGTCTATTTTCTAAATTTTTCTAATGTAAATTTTTCTAAGATGAAATTGCATTTCTTTTTCCTTTTTTTTTTTTTTTTGCATAGGTAGGAATGTCTGCCAAAGTGCTGCAATAAGCCTAGTGTGCAGGGTTCCTTTCAAATTTGTGTTTTCATGTTCTTTCGGTAGATTCCCAGGAGTGGAATCTCTGGGTTATGTGGGCTGAACCATTTTTAGTATTTTGAGGAATCTCTAAGCAGCATCCCATAGTGGTTGAACCAGTTTCCATTCTCATTAGCAATGTAAGAGGGTTCCTTTATCTTCACATCCTTGCCAGATAATGCCTACATGTCAAAAGAATGGAATCATATAACAGTTGTGGGTCCCTAAAAATCCAGGGCCCTATGTTAACAAATTATGAGTTTCAAATGTCAACAGCATGTAAAGCAAGTGGGGTGGGGGCTTGTTAATGTGGGGAGCTCTATGTGACTGGCCTGTTTGCATGTTTATGAGGTTGGTCTTGAACTTGGTCACACAGTGGCTTCCAGCCCTTTCTGTAAGAGAAATCAGGGATCTGGAAAGAAACTGGGTGAGGCAGGAAGAGTTGTACTATGCATGGGTAGATGGTGGAGCAGGAGGAGCTGGATTTAAAGCTGACTTTCCTGGTGCATTTTTCTTTCCACATTACTGGAATATGGCTTTTCCTACTTAGAATGAAGAGCAGTAAAGGGTTACTGTGTCTCTCAGGATACATGGGCTATGATGGGTTGAGAAAGACTGCATGACAACACTAACCTGCTGTTCCCTCTAGAACAGTGAGGAGCCCTGAGAAGCTCCTGGTTGGCTGCCAAGCAGCAGGACTACCCTGAGTTGCATCAGAATTTACTATTCTTTAAATGCTTCCTTTTCCTTGGGTGTTCTTTTTTTTTTTTTTTTTCACTACATATATTATTTTTTATTGAAAAATTTTTCTAGGGTGAAATTATGCTTTCCCCTCCCCTCCCCTTCTCTCCCTTCCCCTCCATTCCCCTTCTTTCCCTTCCCCTCCCTTCTCCTCCCCTCCCTTCCCCTCCTTTCTCCTCCCCTCCCCTTTATAGAAGTTAAGAATTCCTGTGTTCACCATGAAGTGCCTACTGGATGGCTAGCTCTGGGAGAGCAGGGTCCTTTCTGGTTAATCTTGGTATACTTGTTCCCAGCTCAGTACTAGGTTCACAGGTAAAGTGAGGTACAATTATGTTGAATTGAACAATCATGTTGAATTGAACAGAATTGATTTTGGCATTTGCTCCAAAGCTTCAAATTCTCCCTGCAGTGTCTTGCATAGTGTTATTGATGAAAAACTAGCCAGTTTCATTTGGATTATGACCGAACATTTTACCAGCTTTATTATGGAATTTTTGTTTCTCAATAGAACCCTTTGCTGGATTATGTATCCAAATATTTTTAAGGTCTCTGAGATTTGATACAGAGTAACTGTGTCATCTGGTTTACTATGGAATAATCCTGGAATTATTTCCTCATCCATTAATTTATCACTTAATAGAGCAATCAATTCATTGATGCCCATTTATGCAATAAGGTTTTGCTAAGCACAGAGCAAAATATGTGCAAGAATATAATGCTTACCTATTTACCAGCTGGTGGCCACAACAAGGGAAGAATGTAATTGTGACATGTGCCAAGATGGTGGAAAATGGGACTCTGAGGATAAGGAAGATGCCCTCTACCAGCCTGGGGTGTTCAGACAGACTTACAAGGTGTTAGAAAGCTAGCAACAAGAGAAATAAATAGGGCTCAGGCCATTGTAAAGGACCCCCAACGAGGGTCTTCAGAAGCAGCAGTTGGGCTCCAATGTCAAAATAGTCAGTCAACTTGGAAGAATTGCTAATGTTTCTTCCAGAGCTGATATATTCAGACACTACGATTTAAGAGATGACCTATTAAAAGCTTAGGAGTAGCACATTTCTATTTCTCCTTATTTTTTTTTTTTTTCTCAGAAAACCAACTATTTCCTCTCCCCAGACATCTGTTTTGACTACATGGATCATTTGTTGTGGTGAGCAGACTGTTCTTTAATATTTTTTATTAAGGAGCATAATTTCTGTCCTCATCGCCCCTATATATTGGCATCTTCTTTTCCACTTTCTTTTTTAAAAAGACTCTTGAGAAAAACCTTGATTTACAGAAACTCTTGAGCAAGAGGTAATTCATTTTATCAGAAAAGTTAAAGGTGAATCATTTCTAAAACTCGTTCCTTTACACATTTCTGAATCCTTGAATTTGTAATAAGTTTCCTTTGTGTGTTGTTGAAGATTTTTGCTGATTAGTGACTTGTGATGGCAATAGATTCCCTAACCTTCTCTACAAAGGGTGAATGGGAATCTGTTTCTAAAGAAACCATACAGATTATATCAATTTTAAGAGTCATTTTAATTTTACTTAAAAAAAAAATAAGGTCTAAAACTTAATTCTTCCTATTCCTAAGAATCTGAGAATTTACTGAGAAGGGAGGTTCAGAAGATTTAGAGTTCCTGCAGTGGGAGATTTTGATCTTGACCAGCTCTTCTCTGTTCCCAAAGTTGTTACAGTGGACCCACTGAAACTTTGTGGACCTGAAAAGGACACAGTATTTTTGAAACTCAAGTTTTCCATTACCAAATAAAGCATAATTTTCATTCATTGATGCATGATGATGTCATTTCAGTTTTATCTGCTCAATGTTATTCTAAACAAATGGGGGTGTAACATGTGAATAGATGGAGAATAACCTACACATAAATTGCTTTTAATTTAAAATTTTTCCTTCTTTCCTCTGATAGCTCTGAGTTGCTAACAAGGACTGTGAAGTGACACTGGTATCATTAGTGGAAGGTGCAGGGAAGTCATCTAGTTTTATGCTTCTATTAGAACAAAGAGGCTATGATTGTATCTCCTAAACTGACTTCAGCTTGGGGGTGCTGGGAATGGATTTGAAAAAGTAGATAGAAATAGGTTTGATGGAAAACAAACATTCTCAGTCTCCCAAGGAGCTAACATTATTCACCTCATTGTCTTTACGCTGTTGGGATATAGGCTGATTTTTGTCTATGTGATGGCATTGCTCTGGCTCCTTTCCCCACATCTCCACCTTAAAATTTGAACTGCCTGAGAAAAAGTTGACATTCAGTAGTTTCAGGAAACTGAGAATGTTGAAAAACGTAGTGTGATTCTCTCCCTTGCACGTTTGTCTGCACACTTAAAAGCAAAATCTGAAAAGATCCCTAAAACAAGGCTTTGCTTGGTGCCTATCACAACTGCTAGGCTACCCATGCTCTCTTAGCTTAACTTGACCATGTGGAAACTGTTTCTTTCAGATATTGTTTCCATTGTTAAACTAACTAAAGATAAAATGAAGATGACGTATGACGACAGTTTCACTTTTTGGTCATTCAGGGTAAAGTAGAGTCATTCACTTCAACAGGTAAAGCATGATTCTCAGCAGAATTTGCTTTTGTTTTCTTCCCCGTGATTTACTGCTTGGTTATGGTTAAATACAATATAATCATCTATTTCACTTGACTTA
The DNA here is from genome assembly GCA_004024945.1 of Uropsilus gracilis. Lineage (NCBI taxonomy): Eukaryota > Metazoa > Chordata > Mammalia > Eulipotyphla > Talpidae > Uropsilus > Uropsilus gracilis. The sequence goes on from PVHY01003947.1 coordinate 58,663, forward strand.
TAAAACTTGCAGGCAGAGAGACAGTTATAGTCAGATCTGTCCCCCGTCTGGGTAAAGAAATGAATTACTGAAGTTTAATCTTGGTGGAAGTAGAGCTGTGGCATTATAAGGGAAATAGAGTTTATAGATATTTTTGTTGAGATCAAGTTGTTAGATATTCAAGTGCTGCAAACCTCCTCCAGGCCTATCTCATCTAATAATTTCATTTGGTTTAATTTCTTGACAATCTATTTGTGTTGATAGTATCTCGTGATATATTATTTCAAGAGCTAAGGTTGAAATGAAGAGTGGTTCTTCAGATGGCAAGAAAACACTCCTAGGTCCCAGAGGGGCTAACTCTGCAGTGATTTAAACAAGTTTTTACATTCTGTTTGTTTCAAAGAAGTATTTTTCACTTCATCGATAGTCAGAAGAATGCTGGAGGTGATGGAGTGAGGAATGGTTAAGTCATTGGAAGTGTCTGTTTATGTGGCTGTAACAAAATGAGAGTTTTTAATGACCTCAGGGTAGGTTTATGAATAGGCATTTGAATGAAGGTTGAAGAAAGGCATCTTTTCTCAATTATCTCCTACTTTTTAAACTAAAAGATCAGCTGTGATCAAGTCCATTTAATTAACTCACATGACCATCTGAATGTACAATTTCTCCTTTCATATAGATGTACTCTTAAGCATAAAGGCTGCACCAAAGCAAATCTACTGATGCTTAAAACTTGAAACAAGTGGGCAAAATCACAATAGGTGATATTATTACGGTTTGTAAATAGCTACTAGAGTGAATGAATGTTCCAGAATGCCTGGTCTAAAACCCCGGATCCCCCAATCACAATGGCATGACAGTCTTGAGCCTTGGTTTCCCTTCTGTAAATAGTTCCCATCTCTTAGTTTTGTTAAGAAGATTAACTAATTTGATTCATGTAAATCACTTCATGTAAATCATGTAAAAAAACAATTAATGGCACAGATGATTGTTATATAACTTCTTGTTATTATTTGTTTTTATAATTCTAAGTTACTCTGGTTTGCTAGCTCAATTTTTTTAGGCCCTTTTATACTTCTAAGGATCAGAAAAAAGGAATAAAAACTAATCTGTAGGTTCAAATATGCTACATGCTGCTGATAAACACAAACTGAATGTGTGTATGTGTGTGCTTGTGTTTCTAAATATGTGTCTTTGTTACAAAATGGATCTCTGGGAGATGGGGGAAGGGTATCTTTTTCTCTATCCCCACTTAATTGGTGACAGTTTTGGGCTACCATCCCTACCACGCCATGCTGAAGGGGAACAACTGGGAATATATATACAAGGGAGGTGGAACAAAGGCAGAGGGAAGACACTTGGAAGAGAGACTGTTCTGGTCTTTGGCAGAGACAATGGCAGCTGTTATCTTGATCTCATGGTGAACTAACTGGTACACTTTGAATTTTAGGTCTCTCCTGTTCCAGTTCTCTGGGATCTGCCTAACCCCTTTCTTATGGTACCTTGCTGGAAGGTACCTTGGTCTTGTGGCAAGCTTTTAGGACTCAGCTGGCCAATTTGGGCCAGGTCTGTTTGGGTAGTTATTTGCCCATGAAAGAATGAGGAATTTTTGGAGTTTTACGTTTTCATTATTTGCAAGACTTTCTTTTTCTCTCTTTCTCTGCACACCAATTCTTTTAAAGATCTTTCTCAGTAAGAGTCTGCTTTCTTTGCTTTTGTGAATGTGAATGGCCATATTCTTTTTAGAGTGTGTACTTCTGAATAGTTTGAGTTCTTGCACAGGTGCACAATTGACATTGTATGTCAAATAATGCTATCCTAAGAGTACAGACAAATATCTATCTGCCCCACGTGAGCAGTGTTGATTAACTATTATAGGTGCATCTTAATGAGCTCTCCTTAAACATTTCCCTCACCACCCTTCACCAGACTGAGTTCTCATAGAGTGTCATTGGGACTCTTCTTCCAGTGGAAGTTTTGATATCACCAGTGATAGAGTTGACTGTTGAAAATCTTGAAGAAACATCTTGGTGAAGTAACTTATAACAAGTCTTATTTGCACAAGTTATTTGTGTGAGACTTTGGATTTTGGCAACTCATCAGTAGTAATAATGGTCACAAATATCAGGCCAGGAGCAAGAAAATTCCAGAAAATGTATATTTTTATAAGTGATACTTAAGTTTTCTTCATTACCCACAATCAGCATTGAATTTATTGCTTTAGTATTCAAGACTCTTGCTCTTTTTTAAAAACCAGACACCTATGCTTTTTTACCCTGAAGGCCAAAATGTAAATGTGGGACATGTACTTTTCCCCAGGCAAGTGATTCACTGCAGATGTAATGATAAGCTGTCCTTCAGTTTGATGGTTGATCATTGAACTGGATATGGAATTGCAGGAAATGTGCAATGTTAGATTAGATAAGCAAGATTACCTCTAAAAGAAATTGCTACTTGTTAAAACTATCTGCTGCTCCAGCCTAAATTAATGGCTATTAAAATTTGGAAAGAGTCAAGGCTAGATTTGTTGCAGATATTTCCATCAATGGGTGAGGTTCCATCTTTACCTCCCCACCTAATAATGATTGGGAGAGCTGAGTGGCCAGGTGAAACTATCTAACATAGAATAGGGAGACAGAAGGGAAGACAAGAGAGAGTGCCTTTGTCCCTGCAGCCCCATTTGCACCCTGGTACTGCTGGGAAAGAGACAAATATATTGATAAAAATATGGGTGAGAGACATGGAGAGACTGACAGTGGCAGCAGTTCCCTAGAATTGTGCTTTGATTTTGCTTTTTTTGTCTCAAACTTGCCTGTTCCCCCCTAAGTTCTCAAAGGTATCATAAACTGCAAGCTTCTGGGTTTCAGCAGCCCTATTTGGGGCCAACCCTCTCTGGCTGCACATTTGCCCATGAGAGTATGAGTAATTTTGGGTGATTTATTGTGGGAAATGTACTTTCTTCTCTGTTTATGCACATAGATTAAAAATCTTCACATTAAGATCTTTTCCTTCATGCACATGGGTACCTAGAAACCTTTAAGACATTCATATTGGGGGGGGGGGAAGGAATTCTCTGGGTACCATCTTGGTTATGTGCTAAAAGACTGAATTTATCCTCTCAATATTTATGAACCTTTATTGCCAGTCCCTGGGACGGGATGAGGAGATACTATCTTTGCCCTTAATTGCCAGACTCTGTGAAGGGATGAGGAGACAAACATGAGGAGACACTACCCTCGCCCTTAGGTACTTTTCAGTCTTTGACACTGACCCTAAAGAAATGCCTGCAAAATAGAGCTATAAGCAAAGTTTTTTAGGAACACCGAAGTTTGGAGAATGGTTTTTCAGAAGATTAGACACTTAAAGTGAGTCTTAAAAAAGTAAAAAGTAACTTCTGGATTAAGTCAGGGAGTAGGGCATTCCAGAAACAGCCAGAGAGCACACATAGGAAGAGACAAGGGGCTCTGTGGTACATGTTTTGGGTGATTTCCCAGAGGGAACAGTCATAGGAGAGTATAGTGAGAAATAAAGTAAATAAAATTTTTGGGTCCAATGGTCCAGAGCTTTGAATACCATCCTGAGGGGGTGAATACCACAGACAGTTTTTCAGTTGGAGTTTGGGATGGATAAATCTGTCTTTGAAAACTCAGTTGGGAGCAAATCTGAAGTATAGCTCCGTAGAGGGATGCTTTGGACAGAGGCAGAGCCTGAGCTGCTTGTTAGGGGACTGTGGCCTTCAGTACTGGTGGTGATGCATTAAAATAGCAGCTATTGTTCATTGATGGGTAGAGTCTTGGAGAAGGGAAGCCACACCTTCTCATGATAGGATTAGTTAGGGGATTTAAGGAGGAGAGGAGACAGAGAACCAAAAAGGAAGGGGAAGAGAGCAGAGGAGGAGCAGGGAGGCTGGAGGCCTTAGGTCTGCCATTGCTAAGTGGGCAGCAGGGTAGGGAAGGAAGCCAAACTGGGTTTTTATCACCAGCCCACACCAGTGAGGAGCCCAAAGAAGCATGTTGGAAAAACTTGTGACGTGTATGAGCTGTCTTGGAAACGTGGTACTTGAAAACTTGGTTAAATTTTGAAACTGCAAAGTTTGGAAGTCTTCTGGAAAACTGAAGAAAATTTGTTGTGTTGCCGTTTTCAATGCAAGACATCGGAAGTGCTTGCTGTGTTGCTCTATTGAGTGAGTTTTGCTGATGCCGGGTCACTTTGGAGTTGGAGCTGAAAAAATTTCGGAGCTGTGCCTTTTGGAGAAGAATTGACAGTGTCATCCTTCTTTTCCTTGTTGGATTGGAATCTCCTGCTTTCTGAGAAGGATCTGAGAAGAAACCATCTTGGCTTCTTCTGGCTTGGAATGAGTGGAGCTGTGTCTTTGAAGAAGGAGTGGTGGTGCCATCTTAACTCCTTCATCAGGATTAAGGTGGGACAGCCACCATTTATTTTGTGGATGCACATGACTGTTGCAGTCGTGTGCTCTTTGGACTAGAGACTGGACTTTGTGTTAAGATTACCAAAGAGGTTCCCTTGTACCACTCAGTGACTCTTGTCAAATTTGTCTTTTAATAAGTACATTTGTTTTTGCCTCCCTCTTAAAGTTTATGTGGTTTGGCTACTGCATGCACTGGCTGGGAAGAACCTGGTGTGTGGCTGGCTTTAAAAGTCAGCTGCTCCCGTATGTAAGTTTGGTTAAGCACCCCACTTTGCCTGTTTTCCTGCCTGATAACGTGCTGAAATAAGCGTTATATATCTGTTGGGTTAAACCACAAAAATTTATTTTTGACAGCTTCAGAGGCTGGGAGGACCAGTATTCTGGTTGACTGACTCCATTCCTGGTCTTAAAAAGGAAGGAAGAGGAAAGGGGCAACATGCCTTTTAGAGTTTTCATAGTAATACATTTTGATGGTTTTATGTCTGCATTTCCTGTAATGAGATTTTACCTACTGTCACTGATGGGAACACCTCAACACACAATGACGTGTGGCCACGCTGCGGGCTGCACTCAGAGTTGAGCTGAGTCCCTGCTTTGCTGCAGGCTAATTTCTCTTCCTGTCTGCTGCACAACAGGAAATCAAGCAGAGGCTAACTGGATTCTCCCTTTACTTGAAATGAAGGTTAAGCTTGTGGTAATGACTAGGAAGAGGGTTATCTAACTAACAGTTTCAAATGTTTAAAGTTCTTTTCTTGTATCAAGTTGGGTCTTTATTTTAAACTCATTTAGGTATGAGAGGGGAATTTGGTCTCTCACTGAACTTCCTGCTTCTACCACCTTAGCTGTCTTCTTACAGGTTGTAGAGTGTGGAACAATAAGGTATAAGTTTTACACAGGAGAGATTATATTAGGGCCATTTAGGGGCTTGTCATTTCCTTCTGTTGATGAGGAAATCCCTCCCATGCCATGCTCAGTCTTTCATATATGTGAGTACACATTTGTGGCAACAAGGATGGCTCTAGAAGGAGTCATGCTAGTGGAAATAAGCTAGAAAGAAAAAGAGAAATATCAGATGGTCTCACTTATAGGAAAGATATAGGAAAAACAAAGAGACTAAGAAAAAGTTAAAACCAACAAACTTACAGCAAAACTAAAGCATAAAGCCAGGGGGAGGAGGGAGGGTGAAATCAGGGGAGCTATGAGCACAAGAGATCAAGAAGATGGTTCCAGGGTGACATGGTGGTAGGAGAAACTCAGGGTATATACAATGATGTAAATATATATATAATATATATGCAATCAACTAAAAAAATAAGGTGCTTAGAGCAGTGAACAACAAATTATAAGAATATGTAAATATTGGGTAATTCTTAGTTTCAAAAAAAAATACCAGAAAATGCCAACTTATAAAAGTGAAAATGAAAAAGACCAAATATGTGACTATAATTATATATTACTTTTGCGCTTTTGCTTTGAAGGCTTTGAAAGTCAGGTCAGTCAATAGTCACAGAAGATGGGTTGCCCATTTTTTCTAGGCAACAGCAGTGGACATTTATATGCTTTGACATTTTCTAGGATTGCATTTTGCTGAAACTGGCTTTTTGATGTAAGCCTGGCACTTGTTATATTTTGCTCCTAATGACCTGCTCTCATAGTCTATCCTACTTGCCCCCTAGAGAGAACATGTACGAAATACTCTCTGAATCTATTAGCCATTTTCCTGGTTCAGATGAAACCTTGCTTAACTTAGTGGGGCATATTACCGTGTCTTTTCTGTTTTCCTGTGTTATCCTAGCTGTTTCTGTGATCTAGCAGAGTGTGGGGAAATACCTTGTAATTCCATTAGAGAATTATGAACAGAAGATCTTGTTGACAGAAATGAAAACTAAGGGCCCAGTTGGAGGAGGTAACATTTCATTGGAAATGGAATCAGAAGATTTGGGGTTTGGTCCTTATCTCTGTGGCTAATGAGATTTACACAGTGTTTTGAAGTTTCTTAAGAATTTAGGCCACTCATTGGGATGAGAGTAGACCAGCAACTTCTATGTAGTACTTTCTTGATATCCAGGGCCTTATAGTTGATTTAAAGCTCTGGGCTCATGGTGGCAGTTTTAGGGATAGTCACTGAGGAAAATGGAAAGGTGGCTTTGTTCCAGCAACTTTCATTATTGTCACATAGAAACTTGAAAATGAAACAAAACCTGAACCAGTCTCCATGCCTTCATTGCTCTGAGTGTCTATACACAGCATCTTAGTTGTTTTTTGTGGATGACTTTTTACTTTTTTTGGAAGATTCTCCTAGAATATAATGAAAGAAAAGCTCTAAGACTCTTCAAGGCCCCTTAAATATCCCATACTTAGTGGCTTCCTGTAATGGTTACGTACCTCCTATGCTGGGTGGTTTTGTCCCCTGAAATGAGATCAGTGTTTCTCTGGGATGTGTCAACCTGGGACAGAAATTCCATGAAACTTCATTAAAAACAGGACAGGAACATCCATGAAAAATAGAACATTGAGCACTGTGTGTTTTGTTCACAGAGATCTGAAGTTGAGAGAGATGGAGGAAGCCAAGGAAATGTGATTGTGCATGTCAGTAGTTGAAGTCTTTTTTTTTTCTGTTTGCAAAGTGAGGGAAGCCCCAGTCACCATCTCTCTGTAGGGTAGCAGCAAGGCACATTTTTCTAGTGCTTTTGTGAGAAGCAGTGAGACAGCAACAATGGAGACAAACTTAGCAGCAGGAGGTCTAGATACTGATGTTTCTCTTTTCAGTTATCTGAACAAGATAAAAGGGAATGGATAGGAAGCAACTCATCATTTACCATTTAGTCATGGGGAGTTCTAGAGCTCTTCTGTTGCACAGGATTATATAAATTTGTTTCAAGACTGTTTGGCTGGGGTTGACAGAATTGGGTGGTATCTTTATCTGAGAGAAAATAACTCTCCAGAAAGTTATTTGTGGGGTGCAGGTAAGAGGGAGCAAGGAGAATAAGAGGGTTATAAACCAAACATTCAATATTCTAGCAACCTTCATGTGTACACATAGACCACAGTGTTCTGTACCATTCAGAGTTGGTCCAGAATCAATTTTGGGGCATTTGAGCTGCTTCCATATCCTGGCTATTATAAATAGTGGTGCAATAAACATCTGGGTACGGGTGTCTTTTTGGATTAGAGTTTTTGTAACCTTTAGGTAGATTCCTAGCAGTGGGATTGCTGGATTGAGGGATAAAGAAAAAACAGACAAGAAGAATATAAAACTAACTTTCAGCAAAGTTGAAAGATGGAAGTGGGAGGAAGCAGGAGTGGGAGGGGCACGAAAGACTAAGAGGATGGTTCTAGGGTGAAGAGGTGGTAGGAGAACCCCCGGTGTAGATAACAATGTAAAATAAAGTAAAAAAACAAATAAATAAATACCAAAAATAAATTCTAGTAACCTTCAGTAATTGAAATTATTGGGAATTAGCTCTCTAAGGGTTTGTGTTTATCTTTTACTTTTTATAGAAGACTCAGTCTACAACTAACTAACTCAAGACCAAAACCAGATTAAATACATGTAAATGTATTTGCTACATCACATTATTTAAAAAATAACAAGAAGCTGTTCCTCCAAGCCCTTGGAAACAGTGGGAAAAAATTTAGAGTGATATGAGAGGCTCGTGAGTGCATTTCTTTTCTTGGAGATCACAGCATCTGAGCTACAGAGATTTGGGGTAGAAGCAGCTGCCCAGATGAGGTATACTAGGTTCAGGGTTTCTAGACTTTTCAGATTCATGGAATATTTAAATAAAATTGAAAATAAAGACTAACTCAAAGGTTACCTTTATGTGTTAACGTGGGTAGGCCAAGGTACCTGGTTGTTTGGTCCAACACCCGTCTTGATGTTAATGTAAGAGTTTTTTTTTTTTTTTTTTTTTTGAGAATAGGTAGATCTCACTATTTTTGCCCAGGGTACCACAGACTCAAGCAACCCCCAGCCTCAACTTCCCAGGTAGCTGGGATTACAGGCATATGCCACCACACCCAGCTATTTTTTTGGTACTAGGTCTCGCTACCTGCCCCCAGTGGGACTCGAACCACAATCCCTAGCCCTGGCTGCAGCTTCCTAGGCTGCCGCTTATAAGCATGCACCAACATGCCTGGCTCTTTAACAGTATTTTAAAGTAGTGGTTAACATTTAAATCAATAAACTTTGAGTAAAGCAGATTACCCTGTGGGTGGGCCTTGTTTAATCAGTTGAAGACCTTTAAAAAAAACAAAGGGAATGGGATTCTGCCTCCATACGACTCTCACACTCAAGACCCTATAGAAAAAATTTCAAGTGAAGAAAATGAGAAACTGAAAAACCACTGAACATAGTACATGGGCAAAAAAAGAGTTTTATAATTTAAGTAATAATTTCCAAGTAGTTATTTCCATTTGTCCTTTCAGTAACTGGCCCTATAATCAAGAATGAATTAGGATTCTGCCGAAGGCCTTAAGGTCAGATAATACCAAGCTTCAGCAGAAGAAAGTAGAGACGTGTTTGGCTTACACGTAAGGATATTTTAAAGAGAATAGTTAATACACAGAAAATGCTTTCTAGAATTTCCACTCTTATCAACCTGCCCTAAAATTTTGGATTCACCAGTTCTCACAATTCTGTGAGCCAGTTCCCTAAAATAAATAGGTATCTATAGATCATCTATATCTATATACATCCTACTGGTTTTGTTCTCTGAAGAACCATGAGGGATATACCAGCACAAAACTGTGCTGTTAATTTTACCAAGGACTCAAATAAGTAAAAATGAAAGTAATAACAGGAAAACCTACAATCTACTGTTCTAATCACTCCATGAAACAAAGAACAATTATTCTACAGGACTAGGAAATAGTAAATATATAATATAGTCAAAAATTATTCTGTTGATTAAATGATGCACTATTAAACAGGTTACTTAATGACTTTGCATTTTTTTAGTCTCTGCATGGGTAGAAATGTCTTAAAACTCTGCTTGAAACTCCTGACTGTATAGTAGAACAATCCCACGGTTATTGCTAAAAGAATAATTTTCCCTGGTATAAAAATCCAGAAGGATAATAAAATGTCAAGACTTAAAATCCTTTTTTGCTTTCTACAACCTGCATTCTGTCCCACAGTATATAGAGAATTGTACTGTTTATGAACCTGGATGATTGTACCATCTTTCCTCTTTTGTCACAGAGGATCACAGAACAAGCTAGCTGAAAAAAGCACCTCACAGTTTCTTCTGAAATGAAACTACATTTCCTTTATGTTCTTTCAACTTATTTCTGCTGTTCATGCAGGGTGGGAGAGATTTTCTATCAAAGGTATCTTAAATTTATTATCTTTTAGAGCTGCAAGTACCTTAACAGTCAAGAAGTTCAATTCCATTCTTTACAGATGAGAAAACAGAGGCTAAGGGAGGTAGAGTGCTGAAAGAATGTAGGGGAGGGTCAGATCCAGTGTTCCTCAATGTCTATTTATGAGTCACCTTGCTTATAATGACTTCCTCTGCTCCTTCACCATTTTACAATGAAGTTACCTCTTCCTCCTACATGCTGCTTTTACATTCCCTTTGCTTTGATATTAGTGATTGAAAATGCGTTGACTTTTATAGGGCAAGCACATCCAGGGAAGGTACACTATCAATTCAGGAAGATGGGTAAAGAGAGTCTAGGAGGCTTCAGTAGATTTCATAGGCCTTAATGTTCTTTCGGGGGATCAGGTAGGAAGCGAAGCACACAGGCACACCAGCACACCAAGTAAGGAGGTTGGGCCAATTGTGTGGCAAGCAGATTAGGTAGGCATCCAAGGCCAGCCAGGATAGGACTGGGAGGCAGGTAGGCAACTCCTAGGTGGGCTAGGGTAGCCTCTTAGTCCCCTATGCATGTTGACACTTTTCCTTGCCTTTTCTGTGGCCCCTCCACTTATCTTTGTGTTGGTCATAGTGGGGGTGCTGGTTGCTGACTTTGGCTCTACTTTTAGTCTCAGGTGTCCCCACTTACACATGTACATACCCATGCTCTTTGGGCATTACAGGAGCATGTGCTCCATGCCCACACTCCCAAGTACCTTCTGCATAGACACAATCAAGACCACAGGCGAGAGTCAGAGGCTAGTGGTATAAAAAAAACCACCTGGTTAACTCATTTACCCTAAGACTTTCTTCCATATTCTCTTCACCAACTATTCTCTTAAAAATCTCATTTTAACTAGGCCAGACATTTCTCTGCTTACCTCTGGTGAAGCTTGTTATCATCTGACCTTATGGGCTTAGTCTTCAACAGTCTTAGTTCATTTATGCTTAAGAAGAACGGTTACTGAAAGAATAAATTACTTGAAAATTATTGCATAAGCTATAAAACTCATTTTCCCCCATGCACTATGTATCGTGGTCTTTCAGGTTCTCATTTTCTTCACTTGAAATTTTATCGATAGGGTAAGGTCATTGTGAATTTTCTTTTTAGACCACAAATTAATGTGTTTCAAATTCTAATCTATTTTCAGCAATGCCTCCAGTTTAGTTTATTCCAGTTGCAAAAGGTACTCCCTCTTTTCATGTATTTACAGCAACAAAATCTGAAATTCAGGGCAAATTCAGGGCAATCCAACCATTGGCAATTCATGTAGCTCAATCTCCAAGTCTTTCAAACAGTTTGGTAGTCCTTCCTGGAGAGTGAGAATCTCTAGTAACTCTTCAGGAAGCAGCCACATAGCACTTCATCATTCCCCATGGGTCTCTAATGCCCTTATCTTTACGTTCTCTGTCAGAGAAAATAGAAGCAAATCTCTCTCAAATACTTTCACCTGCAATTTTTCCTTCTCTCCAATGTCAAAGCCTGAGATGATCCTAAACCTCTTCAAAGACAAATGGTTTTAGCTGTGATGTTGTCAGTCTCCTCCATGCTTTATACCTTTGATGGTTGCTCTCTATCTGTATGTTTCTATTACCTCTGTCCTCTCAATATTTATTCTTTTTCAAGTATTTTTTCAAACTTAAAAAAAAAATCTTGGATCTACAGTCTCTCTTGCTTCAGTTTCACTTTATGGTTGAAGCTTTTAGAGATCACACCATAAATTCACCACCCTACCTAACCCTTCTCCCCTAACTTCAAACATCTGATCTACTTTTGCTCTTATAGGTCCATCAAAAGTCTTTGTATTGAATTCCTGGTTGTTAAATATAATGGTTTTTAAAAAAAAATTTTTTTTTAAATATCTCCAGGCAGAATCTTTTACAATGACCAACAAACTCTCATTGACTTTTATATTCCTTGGACCCAAGTCCTACTGGACTTGCTAAGTGTCCTTGGCATATAAAAAACCTTAACTTAAAAGAATTAAATGGAAAATAGGTGGGAGTCAAAATGAGGTGAGCATAATGTAGAAAAGTCTTTGAGTGGGGAAATAGCATTGTAACATACTTTGGGAAGGAAACTCAATGATGGATAATTAGGAGCAATTGTTTGCAAAGTGCTGTGTAGATTAACTTTACTTGGCAATCTGTTAGATGAATATTTTTGGGTTATGTCTTTTTCAAACCCCTACTTATTCAGAAACTCTAGAATTTCAGAAACTCTAGAGTTTCATGGAGGTGTTATGGCAAAGATATGTTTGATTGATTGAGACTAGGTCTATTTTTGCCCATGGAATCACAGGATCATGCTGCCTGGGGTACCAGACTCAAGCAACCCCCGGTCTCAGCTTCCCAGGTAGCTGGGATTACAGGCGTGCACCACCACACTCAGCTATGTTTTTGGGACTAGGTCTTGTTATGTTGCCCCAAGAGGGATTTGAACCGCGATCCCCAGCCTCAGCTGCTTCACGGGCTGAAGCTTACAGACACGCACCACCATGCCCGGCTAGGTATGTATTATTTAAACGCTGGCTGAGTGGAAGGCCTTAGGAACTTTAGGTTTTCGAGATGTGTGGGGTGGGAGAGGTGTGTGGATAGCTACTGATTTACTTTTAGAAGAAATACATTCCTGATGTTGCCTCTGATGTCTCCTTCATTCAACAGATGTTCCCCATGCTGGAGCTCTTTTAAGCAGCAGGGAAAGCAGAGGTCTAACCCAGAGCTGAAGTTATGATCATCACTGTTTCTCTTCACCACCTCCTTCAAAATCCTAAAGGATACAAACTGAGTCAGGCTGGGTCCCTTGAGTCCGGCCTTTTAGCAGCCTTTCTCAGTTTTGTCTTGAGAAGGAAAAGAACTCAACACAACAGCACTCTCTAAACTACTACCTGCCCATCTTGCTTTTCTCCTTCAAAATTACCAGAATTTTCATTAATCACAGGCAGAGTGGAATGGTCACCAAACTCAGTCCACCTGCGAATACTTTTAACAGGACAACTGACGTTTGTATTAAAATATTGAATTTCTCTTTGTGATCTTCCCATCAGTTTCAGCTGATCCACCAGGCCAAGTGATTTTGCTATACAGTGGCTCTTCATTTATTTTTCTAAGATCTCAGTGCAGGAGACCAGTGGGTATGGAAACAGTAGATGAAATGTGGTAGGACAGTTCTCACTTACCAACTGGAGAACGCTAATACTTGACTGAGAAGAAATTTACCCCATGAGCGGATTGCCAAGAAGGCTTGGAGAACAGATAGAAACAAAGGGATTAAGAGCTGCTGGGTTCCTTTTAACACCATATGGGGGGTTTTCTCTTCTTCCACACTAGTTTCTTTGCCTCACCAATCAGGGTGAGCTGTCTCAGGTGTGAGAAAAATTGGGGTTGTGAACTTGTGCTTTCAGAGGTGAAGGTGTTGTGTGCCATTTGAATACTGGAATGGGAAAAAGAGGGGAAAAAGATGTAAATTTGCGATCATATAGAATATATAAAAGAAGGAATCTAGATGGACATCTACATCAGATCTCAAAACCTTTTAAAAACTTTTTTCTGAAGAGAAATATGGGATGGTCTCACGTCTATGGGGGATACAGGAAAAACAGACAAGTAAAATTGAAAACTGCCCACAGAACTGAAGCACAGAACAAGGGGGGGGGGTGTTGGGAGGGCACAAAAGTTGAAGATGGTTCACGGGTGATAAGGTGATGGGAGAACCTTGGGGTAGACAATGCGATTTATATATATGTATATATATAAAATAAAAAAAAACTTTCTGAATACTCTAGAATGCTAACATCTAAGTGACGTAGGAGAGCTTGTTCTGCCTGTAGCTCTTCTTCCTGTTCAGTCCCACTGCATACTATGTGCCAGTCTTGGACACCTGCCAAGAATTCTGGGAACTGTTAAGTTAAAATGAGGGACAGCAAATCATTATATTAATACTAGAAAATTTCCAACTGGAAACTGGGCAGGCACAGAGGAGCCAGAGCAGCAACAGGCTTATGTTTGACCAATTGTTTGCTCTAGAGTAGTAACAGGAAAAGGGAAAATTTCCCTTAACGTCACAAAGCAGTTAAAGCTGAACAAGAACATTTGTGGTTTGATGCACTGTCCAAGATTTTGTCTAAACCAGACTTTGGGTCTGGTTCTGGGAAAGAAAGTTGAGCGGTGATTTTGGATTGTTAGACTTTTTAAGAGACTTTCAGGAAAAACTGGTATTCTTTTAGCCTTCATAGATTTCAATTCTCAAACATCTCAAACTGTGGGCAGTTTTAAATTTTGTAACTAGCCTTTGATCTTCTGTACAACTGTTTTTGTTTGGGAGTTTTATGGTATTATAGCAGATAAAAAAAATTAGTTTAAAAATCAGTTGTGGGAAAAATGGTAACAGCAAAAATTTAGATTTAGAATGCTAACAATGACCTTGAATCCTGCTAGTTTTTAGTATTTGAAAGTCAACGAAATTATTCAGATAGAAATTATTCTATCTGCCTCCAATTAGAAATGTGTTGACCAACAGGTTAAAGAAATTATATATTCATACCACAGAATATTAGCAAAAATAGGGAATGAACTACTAGAATCACTGAGTAAAAACCAGAGACAAATGAGTATATACTGTTTGATAACACAAAGTTTGCTAGCAGGCCAATACAAACGATGCAGATATAGAGCAGAACAATGGAAGAGACATGGAAGTGCAGAGATCACAAAGGTGTCCTTGGGAGTTGCTAGATAGTTGTATATATTTGTTGAAACTCAAACATCACAACTAAAATATAGGCATTTATTGAACACAGACTCCAATTTAAAAAGTTGCATAGAAATCCATTCTGTCACAGGAATTTTATTTCCTGCTTCTGGACTTTTGGGAATGAGATAGTATTCACTCTAATATGAAGATAGATTCTCACAGAAAACTAAGGAAGAGACAATTCTTACTTCCTAAGCCTGAAAAAAAAAACCCTTTTTTTTAGGTCAACCACTCCTCCCCACCACCAAAAACAAAAACAAAAAAACCAGCAAAAATGTAACTATTCTTAAAGATGTCCACTGAAGCAACAAACAGGTAACAAAATATTTATTTTATTATTGTAAAATTAAAAACAGTAGACAAGCATCTGTAGTTACAGTTCCAAAGCATAGCAATACAAATATATAAATTATTGCAGCTTTAAAAGAAAACATTAACAGCTAAAGAAAGTCTTACATCTTTTTAAAACCAAGTTGGTTTACCCGCAGCACTTTTTTTTTCCAAACATCTTAGCACAGATTTGTAAAATAAATATCCAACACCAAAGAGATTAAGTTCAATGAACACAGATAGGCGACTCAAATTTAAAGGTTAACACACACAAATTGTAAAATCAGGAATGACATTTAACAGAAGTCACTACTAAACACATTCAAAACTGCTTTTGGAGGCAGAATGCAAATAGTCTACACATTTACTGCAAATCCCTTTGATTCATGTGCCACTGGAGGAAGCTCAACTAACACTTTTTGTGGGGAGGTTAGTGGGCAATACTCAAGGCTATCTTTTTTTTTTTTTCACTGTTTCATTTAATAAGCTTAAAGTCCTAGACTAATTCAGTGTCACCAAAGTGTATTTGTAATTTAGACTCTTTTACACTGAAAAGAACAGGGAAATTGTGTTACACAGTATGTTACTAGGTTCCAAAAAAATTGAATATGAAACATTTGCAATACTTAGCAAGATGACCAAGGTCCTTAACAGGTTAGACCAGATATGACAAGGGCAATTAGTAAAGGATGATGTGAATGAAAATACTGAGAGGCAAGACAGAAGCTCCTGTTCCAAAGACACATCTTTATTTGTGCCAGAGTGCTGTCATCTTCTTATGCTGGCAAGTAGAATCCCACCCCAATATCAGAAAATCTAATTTTGCATGAATAACCTGTTGACTTTTAACTTTAATTGACTTTATTTTCTCAACTAATTATTTTCACCAAGTGCAATGAAAAATACAATTAAACTTTAAACAAAACCAGTTATCTTTGCTTTACAAACACATCTGAAAGGATTTTTTAAAAATTGTGTAAAGTACTGAACTTTTCATCAGTATACTTAAAATATTCAAATATCTTACTTCAGCATAAGCAATAACATCAGTAAACTCATAAATCAAAAAATAACACGAAAAAGTTTACACTATACCATTTAAAAGTTTTCATGTTAATATAACCTAGTTTTATAATTACTACCAGGCCTTCTTATTAAGCTACACAAATTATTCTTTAAAAAAGTTTCTACTTAGTTTAGCACATACTCATTTTGTATTACACATCTATAACATTATTAATACAAGCAGATTTCTTTTAAAACGGAATAAAATGAAACCCAAACTGGTAAACATGAAATAAGAGAAATATTTTAAATGTCTTTTAAAACCTAGCAAACTGACAAGCTTCAAAAATGTAAACATTCAAGGAGAAACTTATAAACAAAAAAACTTGAAACCATCCTTCAGTGGTAAAGATTATGGGAAGGGGAAGAACCCAGAGAAATCTCAAGATACCAAAAATAAATTAAAAATATGACTTTCTGATATCACTTCCCAACACTGAACTTTTTAGGAAAAGTGATATAGCAATACTACACCCTTATGCCCAGTAATCCATTTCTAACAATAATTATCTTAAAATTAATACTTAGGTGCATATAAAAATGGGCACTCTGTGGTGAAATGAGCACACAATTTGAAAAACGAAAACTATTTCCTTGCTCCAACACTGTGCACAAGAAACTATGATGGAACATTCTCCTGCTACCTGTGTAAACTATTGGTGTCTACTTTGTGCATATCTTTTATAATAAAGACTAATTTGGCTTTTAAACACTAGGATCAAAGGATAATCTCAAAGTAGATCTTGATAGCTTAATTAAAAGGGTTAAACAGATTTAAAAATTTTAAGCATGTGCAATCACATTGTGTGATCAAAATCACTTGATTTCAAACTGACTTTAACTCGTTTATGAAATCTAATGCAAAAAAAGTCTTATTTCATACTACCTAATTACATAAGCTCAAAAAATATTAGTAATGAATGATGGTAGTCTCTTTTGTCATTTTTGACACTGAAATAAACTTCAAAAAGTACTAACAACTATACAGAATAGCCAAGTACGGTAATCAATATTTGTGATATTTCATGTTCTCTCAACTAAGAGCTCAACTCTTTCCTTAGTTTAGCAGATTCAATCATTGCATATTTAAGAAAACAAAGGAATATAAATTCACAAAGTATTTGGATAACTGCTGTGCAAAATACTTTACTAATTAAGTACTAGTGTACCAGTAGATACCTTTTAAGAGCACCTTTTCTTTAAAGAGCTTAAGCAGGAATATTTAAATGGAGTAAATCTGAGTCCCTAATTAGACCTTAAAACAATCCTATTCAATTGTTTCAAACACATTAGGAAAGCTACCTACTGCTGAAGCTCTTTAAGAAATAAGCACTTTCTTTGGATAACACTGTTGTATTCAGGAATGCACCATATGGCTCATATTCTGGAAATATATTATTACTGGTATCAAATGCAACACATCCCAAACTTTTATGGCTCTCCTTAAGTGGTCTGGATAGAAGCACAAATGTGTACAAGCACACATTTTTAATGAATTATACCACAACTGTAAGTCAAATTTGAAAATGTGGCCCTAAGAACTCACCAGGAAGATACTGGTATCCCCAGGAAATGTCTTTTTCAACTTGTAAATTTATAGATTTTTATATTGCACACATTCAACTGAAAGCTTATCAAAACTAAGGCAATACACCCTACTCCCTGGATTTTAAATTCATTTTGGATAATGTAAAGAATCCAGAGAAACTGAAAGCAGCTTTCAAAAGCTTCCTCCCAAAAGCAGTTAAGTCATAATATAAAGAAAACAAAATCAATGAGATCAATACCTATACTTCCCCACCACTCCCATAGCAAACTGAACACATTTTAGCATTACAAAAAAGGTTGTTTTCTACTAGATTGAGACATTTCTTTGCTTGTTAGTCAAAGACTATTTGTGTTCAAATTTAAATCTGACCCAACCCAGGGCAGACTACCAAATTTAAGGCAGAAGTCATTCATTCACATCTTTATGCATGAGGCTGCCAGTTAATGGTTTTTTCTATAGATCTTTTCAAGTCAAAGATCTATTTCTTGAACACATTCTAAGCACCAGTTGAAAATAGAATTTGGAGCCCACTTTAATTCTGCACTAGTTTTTTTTTAAATAATACATTATTAAAAAGACATACCTGGCTGTTTGAGACTCTTCTGTTAGTTAAAAACTCTTTGGAAACACCATATGCAATTTTTAAGAGTATCTTTTTGAAAATAGGTTAATTTTTGAATTAAAGTTTTATTTTGTGTCAAACACTCTTCTCCTTTCTCCTAGATTCTAAAGTTTATAAAAATACCTCACAATGCTTTCTTTGGGCATGAACTTCAGAGTAATGATGATAACAGAATTTGGACATTTTAAGGATTATTAAAACTTCAACAGAAGTGGCACACAGAATAACTTTCTTTTCAAATATAGGACAATTCACAGTGAATTCAACATGGAGATAGATAACTACATTTGACATGGAAATGAAGGTTGGCTTAATTCTGTCCACTTTCTAACAATTCAAAATCATGATGATGAAAGTAACAATGCAAAAGAAGAGGCTTTTCCAAAATTACATGGAAACAAGATGATATACAAAAACTAGATTAGCATTTTCTTCCTGAACTAATTCAGAACTGCTTTTGATAGGAAAAAAAAAAAAAACAAAAAACCAAAAAAAAAAAACCATTTTCTACTGTCTTGGATACTGGCTTTAAAAAGTTAATTCCTCTTTTGTAAAACTCTTAAGAGGTTAAAACAATTCAACTAGATAGATTTTTTTTTATTCCAAAATACATTTATCTTTGGAAAATAAGATTACAGTTGTAAAAACAGCATATTAAGAGAATAAAATGCGTGATCAAAATGTGGGTCAACAAACTCACACACAAAAATTACTTTATCTACAGATCCATTCAAATACACATTTATAAAGAGAATGGAAAGATACCTAAAATAGCATTTTATAGATATAAAATTTTCATAGTAAAATATTGCTCATAATAAGGTGATATTATGAATTCCATTTCCCTCCTATAAATTCCCTTTAGTAGTTCAGACTCAGAAGTTAATCTTCTAATGTTTGACAGGTGAATTACATTAAAATATGTTTAATAAAATTACACTGTTATAAGTATATTTAAGTAGTCACATGTGGTAAAAGTCAGGGAGGGCCATTTCATAATCATAGGGAAAATTCCCCAAATCAACCGAAATGACTGACCCTGAAGACTAGAGAGCAATCATCTGTTTTATTTCACAAAGATGTTCAATATCACCTTAAGCTTTACAAATTTAACGGCCATAAAAAAATGGACCACAATTTTCTTTAACTTCTTTGAAGTTTGCACGTGGCAGACCAATGCCTGGCATGGCATGGTATGGCAAGGAAGTATGTTCAGTTCAGCTGCCTGTGGGTTGGTGTTCTTCCCACTTGCAGACATGGTAATTTGGAATAATTCTTGAGAAGCTGTTCGATGGCAACATGGCGGACCTGGAGTTCTGAGGCCAAAGAATCTTTTTCTTGCACTTGATGTGTTAACTCTTCAAAAACCTCTGTGAAGATTTAAAAAACAAGTTCCTTTTTTTTTCTTTTTTACACACAGAAAGGGCATCCAGTGACTTAGATTTCAAATACACTAACTGAAATGGCTGTACTGGGGAAATGTTCACAGTGGAAGCCATCTGACAACAGAAGCAACTGTGCTCTGCTCTTTCTAGGAAGTTGCACACTTGACAACTGGAATACTGTGATTTTTTTTCTTCCACCAAATGAAATTTAAGAGTTGTGAGCGATGACTATGGAGATATACAGCAGAAATGGTGGTTCTAACTACTCTGAAACACTTTTCTCAATACAAATACGTAAATACGTTCAGTTGGTATTTAAAACTTCATCTTATGGAGTAAGAACTGCCCACTAACAACACCCAGGTCTGGAATCCCTTTCACAAGGCTGTGGAATCAGAATACCCCTATTTCCAAATCCCTGTTTCAACGCTAAGGAAAGTCTCAAGGAAGTAAAAGTTTCTTCTTATGTATAACCCTGATAATAAAGACAGTAAGCACCTTGCAGAGTTAAATAAAATTACCCTTGTAATGAGCTTACCACAGAATACCTGATAAAAATGAAAGTTGTTCTATTATTTTCAGTATTTTATTGCCTTGGGAGGCTCAGTGGTCATGAAGACCTTTTGCTTTGGAATTAAAAAGATAAGGTTAGGATCCTTAATCTGTTACTGATTCAGGTGCATGATCTTTTGTAAGCAATGTGACCTCTTTAATGGGTAATTTTCTCACCCAAATGGGAATCAATTGAAAATCTAAGAGAAAACTGTGGGGAAACTAATCACTCATTGTTAGCATTAATAGCATTATATTTGGTAATACTAAAGAATCACTTGCTGTTATTTTCTAGGTGTGATAATTATTTTGAAAAACAGTATTTTATCTTATACAGAAAAATTCTGAAATATTTATAGGCAAAATAACACTGATATTTTGAATTTGTTTCAAAATAACACATGCTAAGGGTGGGGATGAAGATATTTTGGGAGTGGCTACAAGTGCAAGTGGAAATGAAGAAATGTTAATTATGCTTTTGCTAACACTTGAAGCTGGTGGGCTTAGATCAAGAGGCTCACTATATTTTGTTCGTTACTTTTGTGTTTGAAATTTTTTGAAATATAAAGAAACAAATATAGAGCTAATACCACCTGCCTTAAACAACTGTTAGGCAGCATACTTGCACAGTGCCTTGCACTGTTGTAGTAGTAGTAGTAGTAGTAGTAGTAGTAGTAGTAGTAGTAGTAGTAGTAGTAGTAGTTAGTAGTGAATAAAATGTTAGAGGTACAGATTATGTTGCAGTCCCCATTTTCACTTATAATAAAATCCTATTTCTTGAAGCTCATAAAGAAGTTGTACTTTTTTACTCTGGAAAATAAGAGGTTCCAATCCCACTTCTAAATTTAAATGCATATGAAACAAATAATGCCCTGTCACTGGGAATTTTTTGTTTCAAATTTTCTGTATTTATCTAAAAAGCATAGAAACTTATTCTTTACCCTCTATTTGCTGTTGTAGCTTTGCACTCAGCTGCTTTACCTCACCAAGAGTCATCAAGGTCACTGAAATATGAAAATAAATTCATGATTACAAATTGGGAAAATAAGTTATATACATCACAACAAATTAGTCTATTTGAAAAAACAGACATGACATTCAGCAATACCCTACAATTTATTCATTACTTTTGGAGGTGTGAAACTTTTAAATGTGACCAAAACCCCTCAGTAAGAAACATTTTACATCACTCCCAGAACACCTCAACCTAATCAAAAGTGCTACTGATACAGTACTAGTCACTATTCATCAAGCTCATTCTGCTCTAGTACCACGTAGTTCATCACCTGCAGTAGTCATCACCTGCAGTTTAAAGTACTGCGGAAAGAGTTTAAAAAATCAGCTTGTCTGTTTACCTATATAATCTTAGATCATTCATATGTAGAATTAAGAAGCAGGTCTAGCTCCGAAATTACATGATTTTAAGTCAATTAAAATTATTTCAGCTTCTGTGAGTTTTTGTAGAACAGATGAAGATTGAATGAGTCACCTTTTCCACATCACTACATTAACATTAAAATACCTTTAACCTTAACTAAAACATCGTATTTTTGCTTCTGAAATGCTACCTCTAGTCAATCCGTCTTGTAGGGATGAGCAACAAGACAATGTGTGTTAAGACAACAGTTGAGGCTGTCGTCCTTAGATAGCAAGAGGCTGAGCTCTTCAATGCAGTTTACTAATTTCAAATGGACAAACAAATGATGGAACTGCAGAATTCCAAAGCTTAGAACTGATGGAGAAGTCCATGATATCTCATTCTTGCTGTTATGTACATACTACACCTATCAAACCCTTAGTCCTATATAAAAGTTCTTAACATATTCCACATATAAAAATACAAAACAAACAAC
Organism: Uropsilus gracilis; assembly: GCA_004024945.1. NCBI lineage: Eukaryota > Metazoa > Chordata > Mammalia > Eulipotyphla > Talpidae > Uropsilus > Uropsilus gracilis. Next base: position 80,540 of record PVHY01003947.1, read on the forward strand.
CTGCAAAACTCTGACGTTTACCTTTCTCTCCATTTTACTTACATTCCTCTCTGCTGTAATGTGGGTTTTCATTCTGGACATGGGCCGCTGGATTTGAGACTGGTTCTTCTTTTTCCTGTGTCTGGTTGTGACTATGAGGCCACAATACACTATTATGGCAAAAAGTGGCACCTGAATCTTTTAATACAGAAAGCCCAAAGTTTGAAGAGTTCTCCCTCTGTTCCAAAAGTCTGTGTGGGCAGTTGAGGCCCCCTGTGCCTCCAGCTATCCATTTTGCAGAATACTTTGGTACTTGAGAGTCAAACTGTGGGAGTAACTTTTGATCTGATTGGTGCCTGAACTTAAACAGGTGCTGCTGGGGATTTTTAGATCCTTCATCTGAATCCAGATCCTTATTTTGTGCATACTGTACAATCCGGTTGATCTTCTTAGTCAAAATGGTTTTCACTTCTTCGTAAGTACTTTTTGAAAGCTTAGATCTTGGACAATCCTGATTTGCAATCAAATGGAATTTTTCAAAGCAGTCTTTATGGCCTCTTAATGATCTAGTGTGCAAGAGATTAGATTTTGGTACTCCTATTATGGAAAAAAAGACAGACGGTGAAAAAAATTTATAAGTTGCTTTAATAGCAAAAAATAAAACATTTTAACTTATAAAATAGGAAATTTTACAAGTTGCCTTTTATAAGTTGCTTTAAGAATATATAATGTACAAATCTTAGTAAAACGCATGGTCACTGTGAATTTGAGGAAAAATCCTAAATGACATTAGTAACAAAATATAAGTTAATAGTTCTGCTGCAATTTAATATTTTGTTGAATGTAAGAAATAAATATGAAATGTAATATACATAAATATATTATAAGGCAAGTAGATCTCTTACAAATAGCACAAAACAGAGTAAATGTATTCTTAAATTACTAGTTAAGTTTTTACTGGGGAAAGAAAAACCAGAATCAGAAAAATGCACATTATGAAAGCATCAAAAAGTTAACAAACTATTTAGATTTACTTTAAGAAAAATCAAAGCATTTAAAATGTTCTTGCATTTCTACTTTATACTTGACAAAACAGTATCAATTTTATCTTCCAGAACAAATGTTTTACAGTTATTTTGCATGTAGCAGTAATTCAAACTGCCTAGATAAATAGCAGTATAATTTTCACTATACTCCATGAACGAAATAGCACTTTTTTATATATCTTTGAACTTTTTAGGAAGGCTTAACTATGTTTTTTAAACTTTTTCAGAACAGAATAATTTTCAAAAATATGATTGAATATAGAACATATCTGTACATTTCCATAAGTTCAAGTTACATTATGAAAGTTAAAACATGTGTTTGTATATTGAAGGTGAATCAGGGATGTGGAGTTGAAAATTTAAACCTGTCAGAACTAATCAGTCTAAAAACATGTAGGTTTTATAACAAAGTGAAGAGCCATTCAGGTACAAGGTTTGGGAGGTAGGGGGAAGGGGAGTGAGGGGGGAAGGTGTTTTGCTGACTCATCGGAGAAAAATTACAATTTGTGTTCATACTTTGTTTTAAAAATTGAAGTCTCAAAATTTTAGTCTCTGAACTTCAAACCCTGGCTAACAGTCAGATAATGAAGTATTTGCACATTAATGATATACCAAGTACAAAAGTGCTTTTGAATATTAATTTGTTCTAAAAAGATGTAATTTCAGCCAATGTGGGACCTGCAGAGACTACCAAAAACAGTGCTAAATAAATGGACTCTCTATTAGTTCTTTCACAGGCAAGTTATGTAAGTACATCCCCTGAATACTAATATCCATAAGCTCAGGTGAACAACTCCTAAGGTTAACTTATATAATGTAGCCTTGTTTCTTCCACTAGAATAAAATTGAAATTAAATAGATTACTATATATTTAATTTACTACTTGCCACCTGCACAGCAACTCACTCTGTTTATGTGTTTACTAGTATTGTCTTATTAGGTCAGAATTCTAGCAAAATTAAAACATTTAAGGGCAAGATCTCCAAGCTCTATTTGATAATGAAAACCCAAAGATCAGGCAAGTTAACATAGAAAGTTCACAAGCCTGGTTGGTTGGCTAGAATAAAATTGTTCAGTTTTCCTAGTGTACATGTTTTAAAGCATGAATAAGTCTAAAATAGTAGTTCAAGCTACTGACAAAATAGAGAAAACAGTCTCAGTCTGCTATTTGATTCTAATACTACCTTGTGAAAACAGCAGGTAGGCAGAAAGAGTTTGAAACTTGCTTACTACTAAGTTTGGAAAGTTTATCAAGGAGCTTCCTTAGGTTTCCTTGCCAATGGCTCACAAGCCAGTCCCTCCAAATAGTGAATAGTCTCATTCCCAGTCTATTGTCCCAACTGAGTCCAACATAAAAATACCGTTTCAGCATCAGTCTATAGGAAAAGAATACTTTAGCATGTGAAAAAGAATTTCAATCTAGGACACACAAAGTAATTGATTTTTTGCTATGATTTTTTTTGGGGGGGTATTGTAGACCAGAAATTATATAAACAAAGATTTAAAAATTATTAAACAAAGGTTTTCTGATGTACCCCCAAACCTTCAACAGGGGTGAACTAGATGTCTAGTTTAAGAATAACACAAACTCTTAAAAGATTTCTTTATCCAGTGTTATTTGTTATTTCTTAGTAATTCATGTAAGTTTTTTCCCTCTAGTAATAATTTTTCTCTTAACATTTGCTTCAATTCCCAAATCAATGCTAGCAATTCAGGAGAGCACACAGTTACACATATATAAAGAATCTGTTGAGATGTGCAACAACCAGAGAACCATATTCAGTAAGACTGTGAAAATACATAAATGCAAAATAAATTTTAAGTCTTTCAGACATTCAGGAAAAAAACCCCTATGAATAAAGACATGAAAAAAAAAAAGTCATGGCCATTTCTACACAAGCAAGGAAAACAAACAACTGGGGCCACAGCAAACTGAAAAGCTTCTGTACAGCAAGAGACAATAACCAAAACAAAGAGATGCCCAACTGAAATGGAAAATTTTTTTTCACTTTGATAACAAAGTGAAAAAAAAAAACAAAACCTCAAAGCCATTCAAGTACTAGGTTGGGGATGTGGGGGGAACTGATGAGGATCTGATACCAATGATCCACAAATACTCACAAAACTCAAATAAACAAAGCAAAAATCTCAGTCAAAAATGGACAGATCTTAAGACACCTTTCCAAAAAGGCATACAGAAAAATTCTCAATGTCACTTATAATTAGGGAAATGCAAATTAAAACCACAATGGTATACCACCTTACAACAGTAAGAATGACCACATCAAGAAAACGGGCAACAACAAATGCTAGTAGCATGGATGTGGAGAGAAAGGAACACTTTTACACTGCTGGTGGATGCAAATTGATCCAGCCAATATGGAAAGCTGTGTGAAGAACCTTGAAACTACTGAAAATGGAACTACCATTTGATCCAGCAATTCCACTTCTGGAATTTCCCAAAGGATACCAAAACACTAATCCAATAGGACACCTAATGTTTACTGCAGCGCTAGTTACAATAGCTAGTATATGGAAACAACACAAATGGCCCCAAACAGATGAATGGATCAGAAAGTTGTGGTATATTTACACAATGGAATATTACTCAGCAATCAAAAAAGACAACCTAATGCATTTGTGGCAACATGGAAGGCACTAGAAGGAATCATGCTAGTGGAAATAAGCCAGAAAAAAAAAAAAAGAAATATTGGATGGTCTCACTTATATGAGGGATATAGGGAAAAAAAACAAAAGGACAAGGAAAAGTTAAAGCCGACAGCAGAACTAAAGACTAAAACAAGGGAGGGTGAGGTCAAGGGAAGGAGGGTGAAGTCAGGGGAGGGATGGACACAGGAGATTGGAACAACCTCACGAGTGACAGGGTAGTAGGAGAACCTTGGAGTAAATAATAATGTAAAGTATATATATATACACACACACACATACACATATGTAAAATGTAAAAAAAAAAAAAATCCTGGGGGGGTGGTGTATCATGGGTAAGAAGAGTTCTGAATACTTTGGGCATTTCCACTTAAGAGTCTGATTGGTTCTTCTAATTCATCCTCCTTCAACAAAACAACTTACTCTCTTCTAATTGCTCAAATCACCACCTGTATTTTCTCCTTGAGTTTGGTACTACAACTCTGAGGAAGGAACCTGGATGTCCTGAGAGAGCTTCCCTCCCATCTCTCATCTCAGAGACTTTGCCATCCATCTTAATAGGTTTGTTCCCCAAAAACTTCAGCTCTTACACTTACACCATCTCAAATCTTTTTCCTTCACCCCATTACCACTTCCATTACATGAGGTGTCATCAATCATCTCCAAGGGTTTTCTCTAGCCCACAGAACTGAATTAGTTTAGCAACCAGATTTTCACATTGCCTCCTTATTGGCCTTTAACTTTTGCTAGAAGTGAACTTCTCTGACAAAAAAAAAGCATTATCTCTTTCACATACATTGTTAATGTGATCGTGCCTGGCACAAACTGTATACTCGAGAAAGTAATTCAATGAATATAGAGAATTAAAACTATTTTTAAAATACTGAAATAGAAGTTTCTACCAGTAATTCAAGATCTACTGCTGTGACGTTCTGCCCATGCTAGCGAGGGAACCCGGATGTGCCGTACCGCCTGGCTACTCAGCGGGTAACTGCATCTTCCAGTGAAGTTACTCCCATGGCTGGTTTCATGGAGCCATTATTCTGAGGATCTGATTAGAGGCAATGACAGGGACAGCACTCTCATGGCATTATTCAGTCTAGCCAGAAAAATGATGAACTTCTACTCAGCTACGTATTTAAATATATCTACATATACAATGTTTTATGTAAACTGCAGCTCATTCTTCCAGATCTCTACTACTAAGTTCTTTAGCTCATTAAAAATTTAAAACTAAGTTTTAAAGCTCAACTTGCAGACACTTGTTTTATAAGCACACTTGAAAAAAAGAAATAATGGGATGTTTTAAAGCATCCCACTCAGGGGTAGAAGAAATAAAAAATTCAAGAAGTACATACAATAGCTACTTCAACTACTTGAAAAAATTCCTTTTTAATCTAGAAAAGAATGTGAGCAGCTGACTTAATCTGTCTCAGCATTATGTCATTTTATAAACTTCTGAAGTGATTTTGTTTTTTCCACATCATCAGTTTGAATCAACATAAGAAAACAACCATTGCTATTGTCACTGAGTTTTCTCCACTGACTTTTCAATTTTAATTGCATTTAAAGTGTAAACAACTCTGAGCACTAATTTGTTTCCTCAGCAGTTTTTGAAAAGGAATGAATCTAAATGCAATTAAAAAAAGTTGATTTTTTTGAGCAGCTGAGTTGTTAAGGAATTTCTTAGCAACAAATATTAAGGACTAAATATATAAGGATTAAAACTTCCTTACAAATAGAGTTAAAGTAATTGATACTCTATTAAGAAAACTTCTTTAAACATACTTCAAAGAGATTCACATATCTTTTTGATACAAGGTCATTCTTTATTAAAGAACTCAAAGAACTTATTAAACAACTCAACTGGCAACCATAACTGCTGATTTTTAAAGAGTAGTAGTTACTTCTGGATACAAACTATAGTTTCAAAACTTCTATAGGCAGAAGATTTCAGTATAAATAGTGGTATTTAAAAAATTCCTATTCAATAGCTTTATTCTTTTTTATCTTTCCCCACTTTTATCTCTGATTTTATTATACCATTCTCACATACTTTGAAAATGTTCCCACTAACCCATCTGGCATGCTATCCCCATTTCTATTCTTTACTAAAGTCTCTCTCTGGGAATCAATTTAAAAATGAGTTGGTTAAACACATCGAGAAGCGAAATTCACTCAAATGTAGGTCTTTTATTTACTTACCTTTAAAAAAGAAGGTCATTTTCATGTAACTATTAGATCTGCCTATTATAATATTCCCCCTGCCTAAGCTACCTTCAATGGCACAAAAATGGTAAAAAAAAAAACCCCAAACACTTAAAAACCTCCACCATTTGTCCCATTATCCCTCAGCTGGGAGTAAAATCCCAGTGCGTCTTTGAGACTTTTTTTTTTTTTTTAATAAATGATTTGGTGGTGATGAGGTTAACTAAGCAATCTTTTCCTGATGGTTCACCAGCTAATTGTCAATAGCATCATCTGTCAGGTGACTACTGGATGGTACATGGCTTTATAGTTCACACATTTCTGAATATCCGATTGCCTTAAGTATGCATGTTTACTCTTTCAATTTGACGACTATATTTTCATTTCTGAATTTAAGGAACGATGGCTTAAGATAATCTGATAATCCACAAGCAGAGAAAAAAAATATATACTACAACCTGCAGTTGAATGTAGAGCTACCACACGTTATCCCATCAGTAAAGTTGGAAAGCTCTAAGACAGCAAGCATAGCAACTCTTATTTCTAACTTAAAGCAGAATCAGAGAACTGGCAGTATTGGTTTTCCAAATGGTGGATTGGTATGTTCTTTCTTAGTATTTAAATAAGGCAAGAAAATTTAGTTATGATTTAAATTCCAAGTTGTTAACATTCTCTAAGAAATCTTAAACATATTGCCTTTAAACACAACCAACATTTGTGCAACAATTCATGAAGTTCTACTTCAGATTCTTTTCTGGAGGCTCTCATGTTGCCCAGTTTAAGAATTTTTCCAAGAGTTAAGGATTTTTTTCCTTTTTTAAAAAAATGATTCTTTTACCTAGGCTGACATGAAAGGGAGAGCAAGCACCTGAATATTTGTATTTGTGTGTTGTCCTCATGAAGAAGTAATCCTGTGCTACTTGTTAAGCAAATGTTAAATGAAAGATGGGAGGGCAGCTTAACTTTGTGGAAACACTGAAAGGATTAAGATATTACTTCTTTGTTTTTGAGGCTCAGATTCCCATTTTCATGAAAGAAGTAAAGGAAGAGCTCTATAAGTAGAGAAACCTGACCCCCCCCCCCCCAGCCATACTGCAGACAAGTTTTGTTTAGTCCAAGTATTTTCAAAGAAAAAAAAAATTGGATTCATGTACAATTTTCAACACTCTGGTTTCTCTTTAAAGCAAAACCAGAAGATCTGGCAGCAACTGGCTAGTAATGAGAAGCAACTATCCTCTGCAAACAGGGCAAATGCTCAATTCAAAACCATCCTCATCATTTTCTTTATTTATTAGCACATAGGTACTGGTCATCTCACAAGCTGGCAGCCAGGTCAGTCAGCTGTGCTGGTACCGACAGCACAGATGTAGATGTGCAGCACGCAAGCTTAATTAAATACTGCTTGTCCAGTGATGCTTTCACACTCAACTAGACCAGAACATTGTATTTGATGAGCAAGTAGCAGCAGGAAGCCATGATCAAGAGGAGTTATAACTACAGTCAGCAGAAGTGAAGCATAGATCAAGAAAGGGGGAGAGGGTAAAATCAAGGAAGAGATGGGCACATGGGATTAAAATGATGGTCCAGGGTGACAAGGTGGTGGGAGAACCCTGGGTTATACAATGATGTAATATGTAATTCATTTTAATCAATTAAAAATGCACAAAAAAGAAGTGTTATAACCAGTATAATTACTGCTAGTCTTAGCCTCTCAGTGGGACGATACTTAGAGATTGCTGGCCCAATCACTGACTAATGGTGAGAGATTAGACTAAAGGTGAGAAGGCAAGGTTGAACAGTTAAAGGTCCAAACCCACAGCAGGACAGAGAACATCTGGGAAAGTTTTAAAGGTGGTCCTATGTGCCTTAGCGAGTATGTGATAAACAGCAACCAATTCCCTTCCCCCTCATGTCTTTAACTAACTCTGGAGTCATTTGAAGGGTCTGCCACATTCAAGTACCCAAGATACTGTTTTAAAGTAATAGGTAATTACTTATTTCTGCTTTGGTAGCAGATGGAATTACTGGCAACCACATTAAGCAACACACAGATGAATTCAGCAACTTGCAATTCCACGTTTTAAGAACCACTGCCCTAAAGAAAGATATGTCAACAGGTGGTCTTCAGACAACAGATTTCAGCTTAGTGGTATTTATTTCAAAGGTTTTGTGTGTGCTAATAGCAGTTTAAGCAACTTAATCTAATAAAATGAATTGTAAGGGCAAATTTCAGTGAGCAAAGAGTTCAGCGATGTCAATGATAAATTTCAACCTCAAAGAAATAGAGAAGCCTAGGTAGACTGAGACCTTATATTGACAGAAAATGTACAAATTGCATATAACCTCTGAAATAGAAAACCTCATATAATTTTACTTTTCATGGTAACAGTTGGAAAATTAGGGGAATACACCTACATAACAACTGTTTATTATCAACAGGGCACAAAAAATAACAATTCACAATCAATTCTACTCCCTAATTTAGCTACCTGTTTTCTGAACTTTCTGTGTTGATAGCTATGTTCCGTATCTGTGCTCTCCAACACAACAGCCACCAGTCACATGGAGTTACTGAGCATCTGGACTACAGCTAGTATGGCCAACCAAGTTTTAACTTCATTTAACTTCAATTAATTGTAAATATTCATATCGTGGTCAGGCTGGGGAACTGGATAGGACAGCTTGTCTATGGGTAGTTGGCTAAGCAAAAGGGTACCTGGGAAGGTAACATGGATGGAAGCTATCAACCTCTTCCTACTGATATTCTAATATGAGGTATTAAGGTGGCAGTGACATAGCAAAGAAAAACCTAAACTTTTCCCTAGTAATTAAAATGTATCAAGTTTAGGTTTTAATTTTTAAGTACACAAAGTTATGTTCCAAAAAGTTTTAAGTAAATAATCAAACTCAAATAACCTGCTACTTGTTTCACTTTTCCCTTAAATAATTTTGTTGAAGGTAATGACATTTACTCCAAATTATTTTGTGTATGAATATAGACTGCTAGAAAGCTACAGAAATTAATCATAGTATGACTTCATTATCAGTTTTAAGTATTCCCTTAATTTTGTGGCATACACAGATACTAATTTTCGGGAAATTAAAAAAAAACAAAACCTTTTCTAAGATAGACAAGGTTGAAAAGATACATGTTACTTAAACAAAAGAGCCTTAAAAAAAAAATGCCTTCACAGTAATATCAGATGAATGGTGAATTAAAAGGAGGTAAATTTATGGGTTCCAAAGTAAGAAATTGATAGAAGAATTTTTGTATCCATCATCTGCTTGAAATATGTTCAGTTAAGGTTCTGATTTAGTTTCTTATTAAAAAAAAAGCAACAAAAACTTAATACTGGTCCTATAGATATTAATAAAAGACGTTTTGCATTTCAATTTAGTTGTATGCATATAATTCACTGTTCTTGAAATTCTACTTGGCTTTACTTAGGTGACTTAATTAGCAACTAGCTAGTGAATTTGATGGTATTTATAATTTTATTACTACTACTGATAGCAATTGGTAAAATTAAGACTAGTAAAAATTAAGAATGGTAATTTTAACTGGTAAAAACATATTTAAATGGTAAAATTTAAGAGTGATAGGGAACATATCACTATAATTCAGCAACCATCGTTTACGAAAAATTAAAGCTTAATAAAAATGACTTCATACTGCAAAATGTTAAACTAGAAAAACTGACTATGTTATAACTGCATCATAGCAATTCTAGAGTAAAAAGAACTCTGATCTAAACAACGGGGTTGGAGAACTGATGTACAATTACGAATGTCCATTGTGAAACAAAGTTCGTAATGACAGATAAGACGGTATTAATCCAGTAGTAATGGAAGACATGAGAAGAAATGATATGGCTGTAAATTGGTGCATGCCTTTGAACCAACAGTGTCCCCTCTACCCCCTTCATAATCTAAGCTATGAGGACTTAGAAATTTAAGCAGACATAAAAGAGGATGGTTAAAAAATAAGAGATGTATACATGAGATTGTTTTAGTACTGGTAAACTGGAAGCAAGCTAAACATGCAAGAATAGGATACTGGTTATTTATGGTACAAAAGAAACTGCAAAATTTAAGAAAAAAATCATTGTGGCAGAATTTCACCTACTGATATAAAAAATATGTTCCTAATATATTGTGAACGAAAAAGAAGGTTATTAAATGTTATATACTATCTTATTTCATTTTCTTAAAACATAATTTACTGCCCCAAAACATACAACTGCAGAAAATTATTAGAACATACCAAAAATATCAAGAGACTGCTGGAAGCTAAGTGGAGTCTTCATATTCTTTTTGCTTCTTGTATTCTGATTCTTCTGTCATAGATATAAATTGTTTTTCAAATGGAAAAAAGACCAAACTTTATTTGGTGTAAAACAAAACTTTTATCATTTATAAATACAGACTGTTGACTATGTTAAACATTTTAAGTAGTGCCTGTAAAGAAATACATTTTAGTTTGGGAATGAACATAATGTTCCTTAGCCCACAAATTGGACTGTACATATTATACTGTTTGCTCCAACAAATGAGGTGAAACAAAAATTGCCAAGGAACTGAAAATTCTTACAAGTCGATGTCATTTTCTTTGGAATCAAAAATGATTCAGGCAGTTGGGCTTTTTGGAATCGGAGTCCCTGGGTTTGACTTCTGAATTGTGTAGTTTTAGATTAATTACCCAGACTCTCCATGGGAAATTACCCATTTCCCTCTGTGATAACACAGCACCTACACCTCAGAGCTGTACTGAATGGAAAAAAACAAAACAAAAAATAAAATTGCCGATTACCTGACAAACAACACTTGAACAGTATTTGGAGAAGTCACTTATGTAAATGTTTAGATCCCTAAGTATTTCTTAACAGTTGAACAAATTCCTCTCCCCGCCCCCAACTATAACAGAAAAATTACCTTTTATTTCTGGGCAATCAATTTCTCTTTATCAACTCTCTAGTAACAAATATAAATCATCATAGTCTTGAAATGTGTTTCTCTTCCCTGAGATAATGTTGACCTAAGTATTAAAGATTTCAATCTAGATTTATTTCCATATATTGCATAAAAATTTTCATCTTTGTCAACACATTGGGATGAATTATGAATTTGAACTAGAATGTCATTTTAATGTATTTTAATCATTTTTATTTAAAATTATGATCTTACTAGTACGATATTCTAAGTTGTATATTCTGGTTCATTTTCAACTTTAAATCACTGACATAAGCAACATATTTTTATCACTGATTTCTAAAAAAATTTTATCAAGGTTAGCTTTGGTTTACTTTTATCATTGATTTAAAAAGCAGTCGATGACTTGGGTACTTCGCTATTCATTACGAACACACATCACTATAATGGGATACTCTGTATTGCTGAGTTTTAAACTAAACCGTTAAGTTCCATTTCTTGTCCTTTCTTGCTCTATGTTTGTGGGAAAATACTGTGTCTTGTTTATCTTCATGACTGAAAAAGATTATGAGCTCATCACCGTCAGTATTATTGTCTACATTATATTTTTTTCTTTTGAATGTGTTAAAAAGTTCTTTATATAAGTATGATAAATAAAACCTTAGATTCTAGAGAGATCTCAACAAATTGAAGAAGGCAGAAATATGAAGAGTTTCACCACAGGCAAGTTTAAGGGGAAAAAATGTGAAGGATAGTCCCAACAGAAGCCTTTAGATTGATTCATTAAACATTCATTACTTCTTGGCAATCCTTGTGCTGCTACTGATTACATACTAGTTAAGTAAGGGTGATTAATCCATGTCTTCTTGGCCACTACAAGTGGGGGAAGGGCACTTTAAACAAACTGCAAATAATCCAGCAACAAATTCTAACATGTTCCTGGAAGAGAAGATGCTGTGAGACAAAGGGCAGGAAGCAGGGGCAGAGGGAAGGTGCCCTGGAGGGCAATGAAGGCCACTCTGAAGTGACCTTTTAAGAATTAGGGCAGGCAGGCTCTTTTGTCAGGCTACCTTGCACATATTTTAACTAGGGGAGGATCTTTCCCTTCTCTATACTTCCAACGGCTACCCTGACATTTTAATTGCAGGGATTAAGTTGAGGGTATTTGTTTACTGTTTTCAAAAAAGAGCTATGGGGTGGGAAAGAATAAGAGTTTGGGCTTTACCCATGTACTTTGAAGTGCTTATGAGGTATTCCAGTGAAGATACCCAAAAATTAGTTGCATGTATAGACATACAGCTTGAGAGGTGGAGAAGGGAAGGAGGCAGGTTTGCTAGTTACCAGCACATAAAAGGTCATGAAAGCCCAGAGAGTAAAGTGAGGCTGTCAGGCCTAGGGCAGAGCATACCAACAAGGAAAGAAAGAAAAAAAAAAACAAAAAAAAAACCAAACCCATAGGAAGGAGACAATCAGAGCTAATTAGAGGCATTAGGAAAATCACCCACAAGTGATGTCATCACCATGGAAAGACTAGTCTACAATTTAAACTGTTAAAATCAGCAGAGATCAGAATCCCACAGTGATAACAAAAGCTCTTACATCAGAGATGGGGCTGTGCACCCCTTCCAACCTGCTACTATCAACACAACTTTGGAGCAAGCTCTATTTGACCCAGGGACTTAAGGGGAACACTTCTATTTACATCTTAACTCTGGCAGGCAAGGTCTATATTAGCTACAATAAACGTTCAATTATACTGAAAAATCAGTAAAGGATTTCCAATCTTCCTAGTTATTTCGATCAGATTTTTAGCTCTGTGCTCATCACCAAATGAGAGGAAATGCCTATGAATCAGTTCCTATATGTTAGAATGGCCTATACCTGTAACTACACCTATTAATCCTATATAGGGTAACCTGTGGTTTCCCCCAGAAAGTGGGGCTTGGAATCCATTCTGGCTCTGGAGTGTCACCCACACCTTCAGTTTTGAATCACATTCTGGCTCAATAATTTCAAGGTTAAGAAGTAAAAAAAAGCTGAAACTGCTCTTACTGATAACACCTGGGCATCAGTGCGACACTATAAACTTAAGTATCTTGCTAAACCAGTGCGACACTATAAACTTAAGTATCTTGCTAAGAAAACCCAACTAGTAAATATAAGAAGATGCAAGGTCAGGTCTGAGTGCAGAAAAGCAATCTTCCCTGAAAATCAGGTACTGGGGAAGGTGAAATGACCATGTTTGTCTGTTAGGAACAGTGGCTGGGAGGAAGCAGGGAGAAGTTTTTCCAAGTTTATAGTATTGACCTTGCTTTATCACAAAAGCTTTTAACAGAAGAAAAAACCAAAAAATGGGAACCACTTTATGAGCATTAGTATTACCCATTACGTTTTACTTACAGAGATGTGTTAAAATCCTGACGTCCACATGAATTCAAGTTCAAGTCCACATGAATTCTAGTTGTACAGTCATAATCTCTCTCTCGTTTTGCTAAAATTCCTTCTGGTTCACACCCCAAGGTTGGAAAAATCATCAGTTTTTGTTACTTGTGTTAATTTTGTTACTTGTGGGTAATTCTCTTCAGCTTAGGGAATTTCTCTTCAGCTCAGGTCAGCCTTTACTAGAATGGCCCCCTTATGGCTGAGTGGCCTAGGTGCCTACTCAATATTCACTCTCCCCTACTTTGCAAAACACCACTTTAATTTGAGGAGTTTCTACTGATGACTATAACTGCAGTAAAATGGATAGGAAACTGTTAGGTGGGACTTAAGGACGCTTTAGAGGTAGGAAAGGATGTAGACATGCATCTTTCCATTCCTTTTATCGATACTCTTTATGGAAGCAATGGCTGGAACACTAGCAACTATCATGACTCATAAAGTGACCTTGAAGATGAAAACTGTGTTAAAGAAGGTGGAACAGAAAAAAAACAGAAACAGCTTGAGTCCTTTTGATCATGGAGTTGCTATACCAACTCCAGACTCAACTTTTATATAAGATATAAATATCTTTTCATTCTATTTCACCATTATTGTTTAGGTTTCCTGTTATGAACCATCAGACCTAATTCTTATTGGATGTATCTTCCCAATCAAAATTTGTATAGAACTGAATTTAAACATATGCTAGGCTTTAGAGTTAGAAAACTTAAAAGGGAATAAAAAAAGGGGGTAATTATAGAGACCACATTAATTAGGATAGAATAAGAATCTGAAACCTGTTTTCTCATAGATGGTGAATTATGTCACAAATGTTTTTTTGTTAAAATACAATTTCAAGGTATTACTAATTAATCCAACTTACACTTCTCCCCACTCTTTTCCAAATGATGAGTTTTCACTATCAGATTCATTTTAAAAGTGTTCAAATTTATTGAAAGGGACACTAAAAGTTATGGGGAAAAAAATTAACCCTCAGCCTGTATTTCCAAGTGCATCATAGATCATGAAAAGTTCAAAAGTCACATTAGGTTTTAATTAATACAAAGTTTTCCATTAAGGGAAACAAGAAACGGGCTAATGTCCTATTTAGTCATATACAGCTTCTCTATTATATGGGGGGCCACTTGACGTACAGGGGTTCAGAAGCTGGACAGACCTTGAGTAGTACATAACCACCCTTGACTTCCTAACTAAACCAAGAATTTAATAATGACATTTAAACTACTTCATGACCTATCATCTCAAGTGAGTTGTATTTTTGTCACAGATACAAAGAATCAAAAATAATGCTATTAAAAATACACAGGAGGTTCACCAGTACCTTAACTAAAAGGAAATACCTTGTAGACTTTTTTCTTGCTGGAGAGACTACTAAAGAATCTGGATTTGGGTCTACTTCTAGAGAAGCTCCTGGAATGATCAAATTAGGAGAGAATGGCGCTTAAATGGGCTATCCAAAAGTGCAGCCAGCTAAATGCTGACTAGTCAACTAAACAAGATCTTTGCTTGGGATGACATGAGTTGATTTAGTCTTCCAGGAATTTACCTCCATTGAAAATAAAATCAATCATAGAAGGCAGAAATATTCTAAGAATTATTTGCACAAAATGAAAAGAGCATGAAATAACAGAGGGAGACTATAGAATCTTTGTCCCCTTTAGTCTCATTTCTAACTTTTTCTCCCTGTCTCAATAGTTTAGGGAATGGTTGTAGATTTATCACTACACTTTATGACTAAACTTTATCACTTTACTAAACTCTATCACTTTTTCCCTCACATTTAAATTATTTTAAAGTCAGAATAAGGCAATGTAGAGTCATGCTCAGCATATATAAACTGTCTTACAAGAGTGACTGTCTTTTGCCATTTCTTTTAGTTTTGTCCTTAATATACATGTCCTTTATATATATATAATATATATGTAATATATATATAATATATAGAGCTTTTGAATAAAAGGCTATTTGACTTGACCTAACCAACAATATTTTTGTCTACTAAATATTTTGTTTACCAAATATTTACTAATATTTTGTTTGTAAAGACTTAAACTGGTCTCACTGTTAGTCCTCAAGAGAATTTCTTATTAGTTTCTTTTAAAATTTATTTTATTTATTTATTTTAGTAGCTTCTAAAGAGGAAAGGGAAAAAGGAATAGAATACTTTGAAGTAAATTCAGCAATGAGTAAGCCAAGAAACAAAACACAGCAACATTACCATACTACAAAACAAGATACACTAAACTTAAAACAAGGTTAAATGGAGTATTTTTTAAATGTCCCTGTACATTCCAACATTTATTGACTGATATTATACTGAGAACTTGGTAGGAAAGAAAAAACTTCAAATACACTTAAAAAGATTTACTGACATAGAGAACATAACTTTGTTTTTCAGGTATGGCAACATTATCAATTTTTTCATTTATTTAACAAAACTACATACTGATAAAACAGAAAGTGTGCAGAATTTTCTTTTTTCTTATAGTAATCTTAAGATATTAAATTAAAATTGTTATAATGCACTAACTCATCACTACAGTAAATAGGAAAATATATTTACAAGAATTAAGAATATCAAACAGAAGAAATTTCTGAAAATTTTTTTCTTCTGAGGTATTTTTCCCCTCATGCATGAAGGTTTAGATATTTTAAGATATAAAACTCTGAATATAGGCATAGTAAGATGAAATAGTTCTTATTTAAATATTACTCAGAAACAAATGACTTATGTCCTACTTATATATCAATATGAATGGTATCAGATAAATTTATAAAGATGTTACTTGAGAAATATTTGTCTATCGTCTACCTCATGATAGAGGAAACAGTTAAATGACATGTAAGTAAAAGGCTAGGAAGGCAATTATGAAAGCTTAGGTTTCTGTGGTAGAATTTTATCACAGCATGAAAACCATTAGTGATAATTTAGTAGGAAGTCCCGGTTAGGAGAAGTTAGCTGACTGAACAGCAAAGACAGCCAATTAAGATTCAGAAAGACAGGTTTCTAATATTAGCCCTATCAATTAAAATAAGTACTGAGAATAGATGAATGGGATTATGATCACACACACCAGAGACACGTCTTTAGGCTTCACAGCCCAGAAAAGCCATTTACTGCTATGTGACTTCAAAATCACATCTCAGGTCTGAAGGTTTTGTTCCATCACCTTTAGAATGAGTAAGATTTATTCTGAATTACATAAGATAATCCATGTAAGGTGCTTACTTTATGTAGTGTCTGGCATGTAGTAACAGCTCACTCACTATCACTACCACACTAAGGGCAGTTGAACTATCTGGCCCTCAGTTTCCTTTAATGCAAAACACATGTTTGGACTGGAGAACTTCTAATGCCTCTGCCCATCTCAAATCAAGCTCTACAACAGAAAAGATTATATATAGGACCAACTTGTTTCCAAAAAGCAAAAATTCTTATCTTTCATTCTACATAATCAAGAAATTGGCAAATACTACATAACAATTATTTTTTAAATTGAAATTAGTTCTAATTACTACATTCATTACAGCCAATATTCTATGTGCTTTGTGTAACCCATAGGAAATCAATGCTCCCCCATCAATTATACTCAGCAACTACAATTCTTTCAGACAGTATAATGGCAAACTGTCATAACCGATATGATCTTAAATGGAAGATGAATGTCATATAATTAACTACAGGTTTTCACTTGTCTACTTAAAGGTTATAATTTTGACTTTCACTGTAGAAAATCTGAACATGTTATTTTGGTGCCTATAGCAATTTCTAAAAGACAAGGCATTTCAAGCTAAATAAAACTAATCTATGTATTGTTCCTACTAGATGGTAAACAAGAAAGCAGAGGGAATGAAAAATTTTACAAAAATCATGTAGAAAGAGGAATTATAATATTGTCTGGAAACTACTCAAAATCTAAAGACCCAATAATCCTTATTGAATTGTTACAATCAAAATTCAGTATCAGGCAAACGTTTTAATGGCAAGAATATTCTTTCTAGTGAGTCATTAATGTTTTAAAAACCAGAGTTTTATCATGACAAGGTCAAGATTAAAGAAACATATTTCCTGTTTTTTGGGAGGCAAACCAATGATATCCAGATGCATTAGCCCCAATATTTTCAATATAAAATATTAAAAAAAACATTTGGAGAACTTTCCCATGTACTCTTTTTAAAGACACTATTGAAACTATTTAAAATCTTTCCCTTTTGAATTAAAAAAATATTAAAGCTATGTGTGATCATTGAAAACCAGGGATGCACAAATCTAAAAATGCTTTCCAGATAAGACAGCATAGAGAACAGGGTCCTGGCTCATCTTAGGGGCTAACGGGCCAGAGGAATAAAATTACGTTTGTCCCTTCAATTTAGTTAGTTCTCAATATCAGAAAAAACAGTACTAAGTCTCCTTCCCCCACCTCCACACCTGGAAAATCTGCCGAAGCTGATTTTATTACTGGAGAAGCTCTCAGCCAGAAAACGCGTTTATCAGTCAATACTGAGACCTTAGCAAAAACGGAGTCAGTACGAGGCAAGTTAATTTTTTTTTCTTAATCACAGAGGTGCTAAACTCAGCTTTTTCCAAAACCTTTATTTCCAGTAGCGCTCCACAGTTCATTCTAAGCCCAATTTCCAATCATGCAAGAAATTTTAGCTGTTCCCGACCAGCTCAGAGGAAAGCATGGTGTCAAGTGCATGCCATCGGACGAATGCATATGGTGTCCTTACCGTCAAGACTTAGCTCAAAACAAACGTGGCAGAAGGAGAGGGTTTCTTTGTCTGTTCCCTGATTGCAAACACCGCAAACGTTGTCATCATTCAAATCAATGTTGACAAACTGCTCCTCCTGGTTCATAATGCCCCTGTGAAGCAACCGAAAAGGAAAGTTACCCAATGGCGAGAACTTCACTAGGGCCCAGTCAGAACTTCTAGGAAACCAGAGCGCTGCTGAACGGTTTCTCTAAAGCAACAGACCCATCAGACAAGCATGGCCACTCTCTCAAGACCGCACTTTTAGGGTGCAAAAAGCGACAGTCAATACAACTTAAGAGCCTCGCTGCAGGTCTCAGCCTGCCTCTTCTTGGTCCCAGACTTCATTTTGTGAGGGGCGCTGCGGAAGGCCAGTTTGGGGTATGCTGAGCCCCCCCATTCCCCACTAGGCAAGGAAGAGCTCAGCGAGGCCTTGGCAGCCACCCGGCTCAGTGCACCTACTCCAGGCCGTGCAATGCCTGGAGAACGCCCCGCGCGGGACACCGCTTCGCCAACTTCACCGTGGGAACTCGCGTGCGCGGCGCCAAGTCGGCGCTGCCAGCTTTGCCCTACGAGTGGGCGGCAGGAAAACGCACGTGGACACGCGAACACCCGGAGGGGGCGGGGGTCCCGCCGCGTCCCAGGCATCTGCACTCCAGGCCGGGCAGCGACTGCCCGGCGCGGGGTGGCCACCCGGGCCGGGGTCCCGGAGGCCAGCTGGCAGGAGCACGGAGTCCCTTAGCTCCGGGGGCTCCCCCCACTCCACCTCCCAGGTGTTGGGGGGGTCACGGGACCTCCGCTCCGCCCCCGCAGCGTTCGGGGCGCAAGCCTGCCATTCAGGGTGCCGCGACCCCGCCTCCGTCTCCGTCTCCGTCCGTCTGTCGGGGCGCCCGCGCAAAGCAGGCGCAGCACGCGCGACCGCGGGGACCCCACCGCCCGCGGCGGCGCCGCGGGGCCGGGGCGCAGGCGGCGGGGACCCGCGTGTGGGGGCTTTACCGTGCTGCTCGGGGCGCCGCGGCTGCCGTTCCGCGCGGCTCGGGCTCCGCTACTATTGTTCCGGCCGCCGCGGAGGCAGCGACCGCGCGCGTCGGACCCGCCCCTCCCGCCGGTGCCACCTCGCGCGGGCTCCGCGGGGGGCGGGGAACCCGGGCCCCCCCGCCCCCGCTCCCCGGGAAGGCAGCCCCCGCGTCCCGCTCCTGCAGCAGCGCCGCGGCGCGTGGCTCGGGGCGCTCACCCGGGTCGGGACCGCGGCTGCCCGGACGCCCCCTCCTCGAGGCGCGCAGATCCGGGCGTCGGTGACGGACACTCCCGCCAGCGTAGTGGAAACTCCTGCCCCGGGGCGGGGACCGCAGGGGCGGGGGCAGAGCAGCGACGC
>PVHY01003948.1:0-19656 GCA_004024945.1 Uropsilus gracilis
CCTCAGCTTCCCAGGTAGCTGGGATTACAGGTGCGCACCACCACGCCCAGCTATTTTTTTGGAACTAGGTCTCGCTACGGACCCCGACTCGAACCGCGATCCCTAGCCCCGGCCGCTTCACGGGCTGAAGCTTACAAGTACGAGCCACCGTGCCCGGCCTCTTTTACTTATTTTGTTAGGTCTGTTCCCAAGTATTTAATTCTTGTTGATGCGATGGTAAATGGAGTGGTTTTTCAAAAATTTCTTCATCTTCTGACTGATTTTTTTTGCCTATAAGAAGGCTACTGAGCCCAGCACGGTGTTGTGTGCCAGTAAGCAACAGCTTATGGAGTTGCAGCAGGGTCTGGGGGTCGCGGTTTGAGACCCGCTTGGGGGAACGTAGTGAGACATAGTTCCAAAAAATATGGGCATGGTGGCGTGCACCTGTAATCCTAGCTACATGGGAAGCTGAGGCTGGGGCTTGCTTGAGTCCGTGGAACCATGGGTAACATGAGCCTGCAGTTCCGCGGTCAAAAATAGCAAGACCTAGTCTCAAAAAAGAAAAAAAAAGGGCTACTGATTTCTTTCTTTCTTTCTTTCTTTTTTTTTTTGAGACTAAGTGTCTCTATTTTTGCCCGTGGAACTGCAGGCTCTTGTTGCCAGGGGTACCACGGACTCAAGCAAGCCCCAGCCTCAGCTTCCCAGGTAGCTGGGATTACAAGCACGCACCACCATGCCCAGCTAGTGTTTTTGGAACTAGGTCTTGCTACGGGCCCCCAGCGGGACTCAAACCACGATCCCTAGCCCCGGCCGCTTCATAGGCTGAAGCTTACAGGCACGAGCCATCGTGCCTGGCCCAGGCTACTGATTTCTATATGTTGATTTTGTAACTGGCTACCATACTGAACTGGTTTATTGTTTCAAGTAGTTTTTCTGTGGATTTTTTTTTCTGCATAGAGAATCATATCATCTGCATATAATGATAGCTTCATTTCTTCTTTTCCTATTTGTATTCCTTTTATGTCTTTCTCTTGCCATATTGCCCTGGCTAGAACTTCCAGTACTATGCTGAAAAGTAGTGGGTGAGAGTGGGCATTCTTTTGCTTTTCAAAGTGCTGTTTACATGGCTAGGGAGTCTGGTGCAGGCTGAGTTGTTCTCATGCTTCTTGGGCTGGAGGAAGAACAATCTGTGGGCCAGGACTTGGAGTTCAACACTGGCTCTGCTCACATGAAGGGCTGGTCCAGGCAGTACTGCATGTCAGCCACTATAGTTAGGGCATGGGAGTGGTTCTGGCTTCCAGCTCTGCCATCCTTTGCTCAGGGTGATTCACAGTTAGTGGCATAGAGACAGCCTGGTCAGGTCTACATTACTCAGGCCTTTGGATGAGATGGTGCCCACTGGCCATGCTTTGCCCACAAAGGCTCCTAAGCAGTCTCTGGCAACCTATTTGGAGCATGTCAGCTCTGCATTTATCCTTGCCTCTCATGGTTTCTCCTGGGTCTTCTCATGTCACTCTGGCTAGCTTCAGGCCGTTTTATGGACTGTCCTCTATGGAGCGGCCTGTGGAGATGCCCCTGGCTGCATCAGGATGCCAAGCCCTGGGCACACCCTGTCCAGCATGACCCTCACCTCAACCATGAGTCAGGACCTATGTAGTGAGGATGCCCCCTAAAATTCTGAGGTTGCCCAGTGTGCAGCAGGAAAGAGAGAGGCACCCAATTCCCATAGTTGAGGCACACAGTCTTGCCAGGTTGACATTTGCAGTCACTGTGTTTGGTATTTTGAATATGCTTTTAGTTAAACTTTTACTTCTCAAAAATATTTTTACTTCCCTAAAATTCTAATGAACCGTTCATTTATTTCAATGTACTTGCTAACTGTTTTTTACAAGATAATAAGGCTGCAGTGCTGATTGCCAACTCCAGCCTCCCTGGGGCCCTTGCTTCATGCTTTGGAGGGAGCTACTGACACCCCATGGTCCATCTGGGCCCATTGGATATGGACCACAATACCTGGGGAGGGGTGCACTGAGTGAACAGATAGGAGGCCTGGGCTGCTGAGGAATCTGGGATGGTTATTGGTGGAGCCATCTCTGCTCCAGGCAAGGCTCACCCTTCACAAAGACTTTCTTCACCTTCCATCACCTCCAACCTAAGGTCAAGGTCACAGCCAGGTGATGCTGTAGAGGTCCTTCCTGGACTCAGCTGAGCTAGGTTTCCCTAGGTATGCCTGAGAGGCAGAGACAGTGGGAGGTGCCACAAGACTATTCCAGAAGCAGAGTCACCTTGCCACTAGAGTCCCCCATTTTGTCTTTGTGGTTTTTTAGTTGTAAAGCAAAGTGTGCTTGTTTCCAGAAAATTCAGAAAAGAAGAAGAATCACACCTGTCCCATCACAATAACCTAGCACCTCTATCCTTCTGGTAGTTCCTGGGGAACTTTCTATGGTCAGTTTTAGGCTGCTTCTCTAGTGTCTTGCTTACTGCCCCACTACTGCCTACAATATTCTCTGCTTCTCCTCCCCTGCTCTCTCCTCCACTGCTCTCTTCTCTCCTTTCCTCTCCTTATCTCCCCTCCCCTCCTCTCCTCACCTCCTCTTCTATTTTCATCCCTCCCCTCCCTTACCTGGCTATCCTTGCTTCTGCACTTCCCCAGACACACTCATGCCTGCTGTTGTACCTTACCTGACCCCTCTGTTCCTGGACCTGTACTTTGTGTGCAGGTCCAGTACTTTGTGTGCAGGTCCCTGGACCTGAGTGAGTCAGGAGTTGGGGAAGCAGTCTCATCATGAACACTCAGGCTGCTGGTGGTTCTTCTCCACAGTCAGGGCCACTGTAGGAGATGTCTTGTGCCCAGGCCTCTTTTCTATATTTAAACAACTTGGGCTTGGACTTTGAGGTTTAAGCGGGAGGTGTGTGCACATCTGTGCTAGAGCAGAACCTCAGTGGAGAGATTATCAGCTGAGCAAAGGGTCAGCCCCTCTCCCATGAGACAACCAGATGGGTCTCATGAGGCTACCAGGCCCAGTCTTACCAGTCAGCCCACTCTGGGAACCTACCCAGGAGACAGATCCCTACTGGGAAGACAGACAATACAGGGGACCATACCTCCAGCAGGGTACCCACCCACTTCTCATTCCCTCATTATGGATTAGAAACTCAGGTACCTCAGTAGGCATGTGAGGTATCACTCCTGCTCTGTGGATTGGGAGCCCTGACTGACTGGGGAGCCGGGCTAGTCATAGTTGCTATGTACAGTAGGTGCTGAGGCCTTTGCCCCTTCTGCCTCTCTCTTTTCCCATCCTCTGCCTCTGGCCCCATAGGGGTTGGTGCCAGTGGTACCAGCAGTCTTGCGAATGGTCACAGCAAGGTGGGTGACTGAGAGCCTCATGGAGGGCACACTGGTGGCTCTGATAGCAGTAATGAGTCTCTGCACACTGCTGGAGGCCCAGTACTCAGGGCACGTTAGCATCCCTGCCATGTTCAGATGCCCACAGTGGGCTGAGGGTTCCAGGGCTCTGCTGAGAGTGTCAGCTGTATACTTTGGAGCAAACCATGGGCCACCCAGTCTGCCCACCATGGGTGAGGCAGGGTCTGGGGACCCTGTACAGGAGGCCCAACAGAGTGTGGGGAAAGCAAGGGTGGGGAGGGGGTTGATTCAAGATGGGGAAGGGTAGAATGTAGACATATGAGGGATAAGGAGGACAGAGATAGGGGAGGCAGTGGTGCAGGAGGAGTTGGAGATATAGGGAAGGGACTGGTGCTAGAGGGAGGACACAGGATGCAGGGGGAGACTGGGTCCAGGGGTAAGTGAAATATAGGAGAAGAAGGGTCAGTCAGTGGAGATTCTAGAGCCCAGGCTCAGGGACGGGGGGACAAGGAAATGCTACATCAGTATATTCCAAGCACCCTGGTCACACACTGAACCTTCTGAGGAGAACTGGAGAGGGAATTTTCCTGAAAACACTGTGAGAAGGCAGGCCATGAACACCACCGGCCTCTTCCTTGGTATCAGGGAAGGGAGAGACTTATTGCCATCTAGGAGGGCAGGTTACCTGTAGAGGGGAAGGCAGGACCATGGCTAGGATCCTGCATAGACCCCCTGCTCCCAGGTAGGGCTTTCTGCTCCCCTGCTCACCACAACCTCAGACTCAGCTGGAGTTAGGAACTTGAATGGGAACAATACCATTTCCCTTCATGGGTCTCCCATTTGCAGTCAAGGGATTACGATGAGGAAACTGAGGTTCAGCAGGCAGAACCTGGCCTTCCCTTTCCAGGCTTCTTGGTGATAGCTGTCTGGCATTTGACCGACTTTAGGGAGTTATTGTTTGTGATGAGACTAACAAGTGAGTATTTACATTTGAAGAAATAGTTCCAGACATTTGCATTGGGTAATTTTTATAATTATTATTTTTAAATTGATTGCACACACACAAGCACATACATTGCATCATGTATGCCCCAAGGTTCTCCCACTACCATGTCACCCATGAACCATCATTTCATTGTCTTGTGCCCATCCCTCCCCCGATTTTATTTGATTTTATTTATTTATTTTTAAGACTGGGTCTCGCTATTTTTGCCCGTGGAACCGCAGGCTCTCGTTGCCCGGGGTACCATGGACTCAAGCAATCCCCAGCCTCAGCTTCCCAGGTAGCTGGGATTACAGGCATGCGCCACCACGTCCAGCTATTTTTTTGGAACTAGGTCTCGCTACGGGCCCCAGGCGGGACTCGAACCGTGATCCCTAGCCCCGGCCGCTTCATAGGCTGAAGCTTACAGGCACGAGCCACCGTGCCCGACCCTCCCCCGATTTTACCCTCCTCCCGTTGCTCTGTGCTTCAGTTCTGCTGACCGTTTTAAATTTTACTTGTCCTTTTGTGTTGTTGGTTAATTTTCAATGAAACCTTTATACTCTGTCTTTAGAATCAGGACTTCCAGAGGTTTAGTGTTGCAGAGAGAGAGAATGAGGGTGGGTGATGCCCAGGACACAGTGCTGAGAAGGAGCCCATCTCTTTTGCTGACATAGGCAGCAGCCTCATGCCCTGGGAAAAGCCTGGCTCAGCATGCAGAGGCATGGTTCCTTGCTCTTGGTAACTCTGTCCCCTGCTCTGACTTCATCTGTCCTCCTTAGCTTGCACAGAACCAGTGCCCTACCACATGCCTCCCAGAGTCACTGTCTTGGTAGATCAGGGAAGTGGATGTCAGACCAGACTCTTGGTCTGAGACAGCAGCCTCAGATGCAGGGTGAAAGGCTAGGTAGTATTGAGGAGTGTTTTCCTCCATTCTCCCACAGCTGGTAAAGGGACTGCTTCAGTCCTGGCAGGGAAAGCTCCTGAATCAGGCTTGATTCTCTTGCTCACTTCTTCAACAAATATTTATCTGGCTTTCACCCCAACAGCCCCCTGACCCCCCACCAAATTCCCACATCGCCTTCTGGATAAAAAACATTCCTGGTCCCTGTAACAGTAGTAGTCTGATTCCCTGCCATACCCATCTCCAGATTCAGCAGATTCTGCCTGGATGAGAATCTCATGGACCCACACCCTGTATCATTTTAAACAGAGGTGTACACCAACGCACTTCTTTAACTGACATTTCTCCAGTTTTTACAAAAATTGGCCTGAGCTTAAGTCACATGCTCTTATTCCTCAGGATGGCCTGGGCATGGGAACAGTGGTCCTTCTGTGGCTCTGGCCATTGTTCTCCTGCTAATCATCCTTGCTTCCTTCCTGTAGCAGAAATGAATTGAGACCTGCTACATGCCAGGTGCTGTCCTGTAGCAGAAATGAATTGAGACCTGCTGCATGCCAGCTGGCTGCCATTAGCTCTGGCCTGTAACCCAGCAGAGGCCAAATTGATCTCTGTCCTGACACCTTAGCCTTCACCTTTCTTCCATATGTGGCAGGAGGGGAAGGTCCTGATTTTGGTGTAAGTCAGGGGCCAACTACTGGTCAGTTTTAGAGTGTGATACTAGGTTCACGATCCTATTCTTTCTGAACTATACCTATTGGAAATTTCTCTGTTTCCAGAACCTGAAAGATAGTTACTGAGAAATATGTTTGTCACACCAATGGGAATATTGATTTGGTAATGCTTACACGCTCACTTCTTTTAGCTTTACCCAGTTTGTTCATACTTACTCTTTATTGCTTGATAATGAAAGTGGTAAGACTGTGAATTTACCTCTGAATCTAGTTTTGGCTATAACTCATTTTCCTTTCAGCTTTCAGATATAATTGACATATAACATGGTGTAAGATTAAGATGTACAGTGTGAGGATTTGATACTATACACATATATAATGAGATGGTTACCAAAGTAAGATTAATTGATACAAACTTCATCTCACTTAATTATCATTTATTGTTACAGCGAGAACATGGAATTTTCACATTAGTTACATTAACCATGCTTTCTGGCCTTATTCATCTGATAACTGAAATTTTTACTCTTTTTCTTACATCTCCCCACTTCTCTCACTCCTCAGCTCATGGTAACAACCATTTTGCAACCCCACATTTTTTAATATGACATTGGAATATAAATAGTCAACTCTGTATATTTAGTTTTTTGTTTTTTTTTTTTTTTGAGACTAGGTCTCGCTATTTTGCCCATGGAACCGCAGGCTTGCGTTGCCCGGGGTACCACGGACTCAAGCCATTCCCAGCCTCAGTTTCCCAGGTAGCTGGGATTACAGGCATGCGCCACCACGCCCAGCTATTTTTTTTTTGGAACTAGGTCTCGCTACAGGTCCCAGGCGGGACTCGAACCGCGATCCATAGCCCCGGCCGCTTCATAGGCTGAAGCTTACAAGCACGAGCCACGGTGCCCGGCCTTATATATTTAGTTTTTAATTATAAGGTGCACATAACATAAAATTTATCATCTTAGGCTTTTTTTTTTTTTTTTTTTTTTGAGACTAGGTCTTGCTATATTGCCCAGGGTAGTCCTGATTTTACGGACTCAAGCAATCCCCAGCCTCAGCCTCCCAAGTAGCTGGGATTTCAGGTGCTTGCCACCACATCCAGCTGCTTTTTCAAAACCAAGTTTCATTATGTTGCCCAGAGTAGTCTCAAACCCGAGAATTCAAGTGATCCCTGGCCTCTGCCTCCCAGCACTTGAATTACAGGCACGTGCCACCACACCTGGCAATCTTAGGCATTTTTTAAGTATAGATTTTATTAACATCTAGTATATTCACAGTGTTGTGAAGTCAGTCTTTAGAACTTTTCATTTTGTAGAATTAAAGCTCTACCATTAAACTATAACACATACTTCCTTATTCCTGCAGCCTCTGAAAGCCACCATTCTACTTTCTCTTCCTGTGAATTCATTACTCTAAGTGGAATAATGCAGAGTTATATTTTATAACTTATTTCACTTAGCATAACATCTTCAGGATTCATTCATGTTGTAGCATTTTTTGGAAAGTTCTTCCCCTTAAAGATAGAATCATATTATAAATCTGCAGTATAAAACTTTGTTTATTCACTTGTAGGTTGATGGATGCTTGTGTTGCTCTACCTTTTGGCTGTTAGGAATAATGCCCCTAGGAAGTAGGCATACAAATATCTCTTCAAGGCTGTGCTTTTTTTTTTTTTTTTACATATAGACAGAAGTAAGAATGCTAGCTCATGTGATAATTCCATTTTTAATAGAACTGATTTCCAGAGTGGTTGCTTCATTTCACGAGGGTTCTAATGTATCCATATTCTCCTTTATACTTCTTATTTTTATTTTTGAGAGTAGCCATCTCATGGTTATATGGTGATATTTCATTGTGGTTTTTATTTGCATTACCTTAATGATTAAATATCTCTTTATATGACCATTTGTATGTCTTTGGAGAAATGTCTATTAAAGTCCATTGCCCATTTTGTAACTGGTTTTTATTTTTTCTTGTTGAGTTGTAGAAATTCTTTACATATTTTGGTAATTAATCCCTTGTCAGATCTATAACTTATAAATCTTTTCTCTTATTCCCTAAGTTTTCTTCTTTTTATTGATTATAAGACATAAGTTTTATGGTTCAATGAATTTGTTTTGACTTTCTTTTTCTTTTGTTTTTGGTATCATATCCACGAAATCAAGCCAGATCCAACATTATGAAGCTTTCCTGCTTTTTTTTTTTTAATAATATATATTTTTATTGAATAAGTTTTGTTTACATTTGCTTTTTGGGTGTTCTTCCCCCCTCCCCCATCCCATACCTCTGGTCTCTCCATCTCTTCTTTCACTGCCATTTATTGTTTGATTTTTAGTTCCTTGGGTTCTTCCTCTTCTTTCCTGTATAGTAATGTCCTTTTGTCCGGTGTGGACATGGTTTCCTGGGACACAGTGGCCTGTGCTTAGTTTTCTTTTTGCTGCGGCCACCACTTCCCACATGATTGTGTTCTTTCAGTGCCTCCTCCTTCTTTCTGGTCAGCTGCTCCAACCCATCTTCTGTCATATTTTGTTCCTTCTTTGTTTTGTACTTCTGGTTGCTGGCGTTGGGAGCGTTTCTCAAAGCCAAAGTTTGGGCACCAATTTTTTTTGATCAAGATAGGCCCTGACAGATGGTTGGTCTGGTTTGACATGGGACCACTGCCTATCTCTGTGGCTTTCCTTACCCCCTAAAGTGAGAGGGTCCTTTGATCATGCTGAAGACATCTCTGAACGGGAAATTCCCTTCCCATCGTTGTAGATCTCAGTGGTTGTATTTCTTTGCTTTTTTTTTTTTTTTTTTTTTTTTTTTTTTTTTTTTTTTTTTTTTTTTTTTTTTTTTTTTTTTTTTTTTTTTTTTTTTTTTGAGACTAGGTCTCGCTATTTTTGCCCATGGAACCACAGACTCACGTTGCCCCGGGGTACCACAGACTCAAGCAATCCCCATCCTCAGCTTCCCAGATAGCTGAGGCATGCCCCACCACGCCCAGCTATTTTTTTGGTACTAGGTCTCGCTACTTGCCCCCGGTGGGACTCGAACCGTGATCCCTGACCCCGGCTGTGGCTTCCTAGGCTGCCACCTACAGGCATGCACAGTGGTTGTATTTCTGAGGTAGTTTGTCTCTATAATCAGTCATATAGTCCTGTGTCCCGTGGATCTGACATGTTCATTTTTCCAGAATACTTTGTTTTTCATCTCTGTATTTGTGTGCAACTGCTGTTGAATTGCTGATTTAGTTGCTTCTGGTGAGGGTTGACTGGATTTGGAGAAGACCAGTGGGAATGACCCCTATCACCTACTACCCTCCGCCAATCCCCCCTCTGCCCACTCCCCTAACCCGCAGGGACTCAGTGCTCGGCAGCATGGCTGAACTGGGTGTGTGAGCTGGATTACCCCCGCTTCCCCCACCAGCCACCTTGTGGTACGGTGGGGGGGCAGCCGCTCCCCACCTCATGTTCCCTGAACCCCAAAAGGAGCGAAACCTGAACCCCAAAAGGTTGGGTGGCTGAGGGCTCAGTTTTGTTTTGTTTTGTTTTGTGTTTGAGGCTAGGTCTTCCTATGTTGCCAAGGGAACTGCAGACTCATGTTGCCCAGGATACCACAGACTCAGGTGATCCCCAGCCTTAGCCTCCCAGCTAGCTGGGATTACAGGTGCGCCACCATTCCCAACTATTTCTTGGGACTAGGTCTCGCTATGTTGCCCCGGGTGGGTCTTGAACCCATGGACGGGGGCTGGGATTAAAGATATGCGCCACCGTGCCCGGCCCACTTTCCTGTTTTTCTTCCAAGAGTTTATAGTCTTAGGTCTTATGTTTAGTCCTCTGATACATTTTGAGTTAATTTTTATAAATGGAGTAAGCTTCAACTTCATTCATTCCCATTTGCATATATAGTATTTTCAAGATCATTTACTGAAAAGACTGTTCTGTCTCCCATTGAATGGTCTTGACACCTTTGTAAAAAAGTGAATTAATTATACATGTGCAGATTTATTTTTATTATACTCATTGATCTATCTTTCTGTATTCATGCCATAATCACACTGTTTATTATAGGTTTGTCATAAGTTTTAAAACAAGAAAATGTGAGACTTCCATCTTGATTGTCTTGGCTGTTCCGGGTCCTGAGATTCCATATAAATTTTAAGATGGATTTGCGTATTTCTGTAAAAATTGTCATTTGAATTTTGATTGGAATTGCATTAAATATGTAAGCCATTTTTAGGTAGAATTGACATCTTATTGAGTTCAATATTTTTAATAGTAATATCTGTAACATCATTTTGATATCAGCCCTCCTAATTGATGAACATGGGACATTTATTAGGTCTTCTTTAATTTCTTTTAGAATGTTTTATAATTTTCAGTGTACAAGTCTTCTCCTTAGTTAACTTTATCTCAATGTTTTATTCTTTTTGGTGCTTTTTCTTTTCTTTTCTTTTTTTTTTTTTGAGACTCGGTATGGAACCGCAGGCTCTTGTTGCCCAGGGTACCACAGACACAGGCAATCCCCAGCCTCAGCTTCCCAGGTAGCTGGGATTACAGGCGCGCACCACCACACCCAGCAATTTATTTGGGACTAAGTCTTGCTACGGGCCCCAAGCAGGACTCGAACTGCGATCCCTAGCCCGAGCCGCTTCATAGACTGAAGCTTACAGGCACGAGCCACCGTGCCTGGTCTTTTTTTGGTGCTATTGTAAATGAAGTGATTTCCTTAGTTTCCCTTTCAGATTGTTCATGGATAGTTATGGAAATGTAACTAATTTCTGTTGTATTGTAATGTATAATTTTATTGAATTATTTATTCTAAGGGTTTTTTTGTGGAATCTAAAAAATTTCTACTATAAGATCATGTTTTCTGAAATTAAAGATAACTTCTTCCCTTTTAGTTTGAATGTCTTTTTTCTTCCCTAATTGCTTTATCCCCCCGCCTTGCCTAATTGCTTTAAACAGGACTTAACTACTATATTACATAGACCTGGCAATAGTAGACATCCTTGCTTTATTCCTGGGCTTAATAGAAAAGCTTTCAGTCCTTCACAATTGAGTATGATGTTAGCTGTTGTCTATGTAGCATGTGTAGTGTAATGCAGATTTTCATGTGTGGTCTTTATTATGTGAAGTAATTTCCTTTTATTCCTAATTTGTGTTATTTTTATTGTGACAAAGTGTTAGGTTTTGTCAGATGTTTTTTATGCCATCAATTGAAGTTTTCATTTCTTTCTCCCCATCATTCAATTATTTTTTTTAAATTTTAAAATTTTATTTTGGGCTGGGCTCGGTCAAAGGCTGGGGATTGCTTGAGTCTGTGGTACCCCAGGTAACAAGAGCCTGCGGTTCCACGGGCAAAAATAGCAAGACCTAGTCTCAAAAAAAAAAAAAAAAAAATTATTTTTGGATTTTTTACAATACATGATTGTATAATTGCTGATACCCACGGGAATACCCCACCATACCACATTCCCCCCTGGTCACTTTACCGCCATTCTTTTTGTTGTTTGTCCATGTTTAGCCCTTTAGTTTTTTTTTTTTTTTTTTTTTTTTTTTTTTTTTTTTTTTTTTTTTTTTTTTCTGGATCCATTTCTTCATCCTTGGTGAGGGTGTGATTTCCCTGGATTTGGTAGAGTGTGCTGTTTATCTTTCCTGTACTGCTTTTGCCTTCGTAGGCCGCTTGGAGCACCGTTGGCTAGTATGATTGTCTTTTGTTTCTTGGTGGATCTCCTCTCAGCAGTTTCTGCAACATTTTGTTGCTCCTTCAGTCATGCTTCGGGTCTTTGGCTTTGGGGGCATGACTCCCAGTCGTATGTTTTGGAAGAGCAGATCCTCGAAGGGACAGCCCTTAGCTGATGGTAGGTCTCCTCTGTTGGGGCTTTGCTGTGGGGCCGCTGCCATTCGGCAAGCCTCTTTTTTTTTTTGAGACAAGATCTCGCTGTTTTTTCCCGTTGTACCGCAGACTCAAGCAATCTCCTGCCTCAGCTTCCCAGGTAGCTGGGATTACAGGCATGCGCCACCATGCCCAGCTATTATCATTCTATTAATATGATGTATTAAGTTGATTAATTTTCTTATGTTGAACCAGCCTTGCATTCAGTTGCATTGTGTAATTCTTTTTTTATGCTTTAGTGTCTGCTTGATGATTTGACATCAATGTTCATGAGATATATTGACTCATAGTTTTATTTTATGATTATAGCATTAGGATTATGTTAACCTCAATGAGTCAGAAAATATTATTTTCTTCAGTTTTTGATAGCAATTGAGAAAGATTTATTTAACTCTGGTAGAATTCACCAGTGAAGCTATCTGGTCTTGGACCTTTCTTTGTTTGGAAGCTTTGCTTTGTTTTTTTGAGGCTTAAAGAAAAAAAATTATTGAATACCTGAAAAATAATTTCTAAAAGATTAGTTTATCCAGAAAACTATAGCCACATGATGCATTGTCTTCTGTTTTATTTTTATTTTTATTTTATTTTATTTTATTTTATTTTATTTTATTTTATTTTATTTTATTTTAGACTAGGTCTCGCTATGTTGCCCGGGGTAGTCCTGATCCCGTGGACTCAAGTGATCCCCAACCTCAGCTTCCCAGGTAGCTGGGATTACAGGCATCGGCCACTGTACCTGACTGCTTTTTCAAGACCAGGTCTTACTATGTTGCGTGGAATAGTCTCAAACCAGCAGACTCAAGTGACCCCTGACCTCTTGCCTCCCAGAGCTCTCTTGGATTACAGGTGCGCACTGCCATGCCCAGCTTGTGTTCCTTCTGTTTTAAAACATGCATTAGATACAGATACAAAAAACATGAAACAAATTATTACTCTACAACAGTCTTGGCAAAGAGAAGATGCCTAAAGAATGACATGGATGCCGGGCATGGTGCCTCATGCCAACTTCAGCCTATGAAGCGGCTAGGGCTTAGGGATCGCCGTTCGAGTCCCACCTGGGGCCCGTAGCAAGACCTAGTTCCAAAAAATAGCTGGGCGTGGTGGTGCATGCTTGTAATCCCAGCTGTCTGGGAAGCTGAGGCTGGGGATGGCTTGAGTGTGTGGTACCCCGGGCAACAAGAGCCTGCGGTTCCACAGGCAAAAATAGCGAGACCTAGTCTAAAAAAAAAAAAAAAAAAAAAAGAATGACATGGATGACTTGTAAAGTCTTTAAGCACTACCAAAAAAAAAAAAAGCACAGTGTATTGTGTTTTATATATATATATATAATATATATAGTGTGTATTATATATATTATATATATTAGAACTTAACAATCAGATCATTAATATAGTTATAAAAGTGTGTAGTGTCAAAGGGATAGAACTACCAGCTTTCAAAAGCAGGCTTGCCAACTAGGCAATGGAACACCACAGCATGTGGACATTGCCAGTCACCAAAATCACTGATGCAACTTTGAAATGAGAAAAAGGGAAAGACTAGGTCTCGCTACCCCTGACGGGACTCGAACAGCGATCCCTGGCCCCAGCCGTGGCTTCATAGGCTGCCACCTACAGGCATGTGCCACCATGCCCAGCCTATCTTCTCTCTTTTTAAAACATTTTTTTTATTTTGTTATTTTCATATAACATTGGTCATATTTGTATGGCTATTGTTCCCCTTAGGTATGGCCTTCCCTTTTTTTTTTTTTTCCTTGAGAGTTAGGTCTTGCTATTTTTGCCTGGGGAACTGCAGGCTCACGTTGCCCTGGGGTACCATGGACTCAAGTGATCCCCAGCCTCAGCTTCCCAGGTAGTTGGGATTCCAGGCGTGCACCACCACACCCAGCTATTTTTTGAGACTAGGTCTCACTATGTTGCCCCAGGTGGGTCTTGGGTCTCGAACCCGCAGACTTAAGCGATTCCTAGTCTCAGCTGTGCTCTGTAGCTGTGCTTAAAGGCACGTGCCACCGTGCCTGACTTGACCTTCCCTTCTATATTGTACTCCAATCCCCCACCCTATTTTTCCTTCCCCCTTTCCCCCCCTCCAGTCACTCCAGCTCCTTTCACAGCAAGTACATTGGTCCATGTTTGGCCCACTGGTCTTTTCTTTTTCTGAAACAATGTCCTTTTTTTTTCTGAGTGTGGACTTGCACTCCTGGATCACAGCAGACCAGGATGCTCAGATCTTCAGGAATAATTGAGGCAGATAGTCAGGCCAAGCATGTCAGGAACTTTTTTTTTTTTTTTTTAGAGACTAGGTCTCACTATGTTGCCCAGGGTAGTCTCAAACCCACAGACTCACGTGATTCCTAGCTTCAACCTCCTAAGTGGCTGGGATTACAGGCTCATGCCACAGTGCCTGGCTGTCAGGAACTTCTTATAGGGAAAATACGTGTGACTCTCTAGGATTCTTTCTGGTGTCTGTCATGTGTTGTTGCTTCTGTGCCATATAGTTCTGATATCTTGGTTTGGGAGCCCAACTCCCAGTCACTGGCAGTGGAGGTGTTCCCTGCTGGGGAGACTTCCCCAGGTGGTTGGTCCAGCTCCTCTCCTCTCTTGTGGTAGCAGTTCTTCCATGGGTCCACAGCCATATCTCTGTGACTTTTTTCTCCATTGATTGGTAAAGGAGGGAGCCTCACTCACGTTGCACCAAACTGTGGACCAGGGTTTGGTTCCTCAGCCCCACACATGATGCATCTAGAAATCTGTGACAGGTCACCACAATTGTTGGTCTCATTCTTGTCTCAGTGGTTGCCAACATGCTGCCTGTCCTATTCACCTGGTGAGTGTATCCAGGGTCATTGTGACTTCCTTTCCTCTCCATTATGTCTACAGCTGGAGAGCCTGGTTTTTTCACTCCTAGTGCAGGTCTGATTGAGGTTGGAGTAAACCAGGGACCCCTCCCCATAGCCCGAGACCTGGCAGAAGTGCCAAGCCCCGACCCCTGCCCATGTGGAAGCAGAGGCTGGCTCCCTCAGCCCAAGACCCCTGGACTTAAGACCCCAGTGGCATAGGACTCTCTGACCCCTGCCATTGGCTTAGGCTGCAGCTTGAATGTATGTCCTCTCCAAGGGCACAAGCCATCTGAAAGGACCTCAATTCCTACCTCCAGCCCAACTAGGCTTAAGGCCTGGCCTAGAGGTCATAGCCTATCAATCCCCTCTGCCAGCTCAAGATCCCTGGCAGAGGCTCACCAACTCCTACCCCCACATCAGGGAGGAGGCTGGATCCCCAACCTGAGACCCCAAGATCCTGAGACCCCAGTGCTACAGAATTCACCCTACCCCCGTCTTCTCTTTTTATTTTATTTTTTTAATTTTTAATTATTTATTTATTTATTTTGAGACTAGGTCTCGCTATTTTTGCCTGTGGAACCACAGGCTCTCGTTGCCCAGGGTACCACAGATTCAAGCAATTTCCAGCCTCAACTTCTCAGGTAGCTGGGAATTACAGGAGCACGCCACCATGCCCAGCTGTTTTTTGGAACTAGGTCTCGCTATGGACCCCAGGTGGGACTCGAACTGTGATCCCTAGCCCTGGCCGCTTCATAGGCTGAGGCTTACAGGCACGAACCACCATGCCCGGCCCCATCTTCTCTTTTTAAAATAAAAAAAAAACAAGCTGGGCACGGTGGCTCGTGCCTGTAAGCTTCAGCCTCTGAAGCGGCTGCGGATAGGGATCACGATTCAAGTCCCGCTCAGGACAACATAGTGAGACCTAGTCCCAAAAAATAGCTGGGCATGATAGCACATGCCTGTCATCTCAGCTACCTGGGAAGCTGAGGCTGGAGATTGCTTGAGTCTGTGGTACCATGGGCAACGGGAGCCTGCAGTTCCATGGGCAAAAATAGTGAGACCTAGTCTCAAAAAAAAAAAAAAAATCAAAAGAAAACAAGCATCAGTTCTGTAAAACACTAACATTTTTAAAGTGAAATCATTGGCACAGGTGAAGCCGTAAGAATTGAAATGTCTACAGAGATCCCAACATAGGTGTACATGTTCCTTACACAGCTTTCCAATGATCCTCAGAAGGAGCTGCTTCACAATCATGAGCACTAAACAGAGTTACAGAATTCTTTGCCAGGTATTTGAGGGAATTATGAAGTTAATTCAGTAGTAAAACAAGACTCTTCTTATCCAGAGAAGACCAACATCCAGTTTGCACAGTCTCAGTAGGTGTGACACTCCATACACCTAAACAGAAGCACATCAGGGTGATCTGTCAGGAGCTTCACTACTGCAGCCTCTCAGGCTTGTGGAGAAACTGAGTGCCCAACACCATACTGAAGTATTCTTTTAATCTTCCACAACTTTATTAATAGCACGCACCTTTATTATCAGTGTTTCCTTGACATTTCTTTATAGTTTGCATCGCCCTTGAATGCAATGTATAGTCTACTTGGCAAGAAGATAGAATATCTGTCTTGTTTTGTCTATTTTTCAAAGTAATAAAACCCCAGTGATGGATAAACCATGATTTGAATTCTTCAGGAATTTTTACTTTTTCAATTCCTCAAGAGTAAGCTCTACTTGGGCCCTTTTCTGTGAGGAGGCTGAAGTGTCTTACTGGCATTGCCACCATCTTTATTTCTAGGAGTTTTGGTTCCATTTAATTTTCATGTCAACATTTTTTCTACTGCTGACCAGATGTACTTTTCTGGGGCTCCTCCTCTCATCTTCCCCCCCTACATATTGTTCCTTATTACCTATTTTTAAAGTTCTTGTTGTTCTACAGATTGTTGTCTACATAAGTACATAAGTACCCTGCTTTCTGGAACCCATTCATCTCCAATTTTTATTTTGGAACCCATTATTCCCCAACTTTTATATCATATGCAAAGTGTATCACTTATTTGTCCTTTATGACAAGCTTTATATACTTTGTTTCATGAAGAGGAGGCTGTGACAGCACAGTAATTGCTCACCTTCCTGAAATTTAGGTTTGAGGTTGGTGCTTTTTCGTCACTAGAAGTCCAGTGCACTATGCATTGCGCCACAGAGCCACCTAGGTTGTTGCCTTTGATAAGCTATTCAGCCCCTGTTCCTTCTGCCCCCACTCCACCACCATCCCTTATGAGGTATGTATCAGCACACAGCTGGACACCACCATTCACCGTGGCCACCACCATTCCTCTATTGGGGGCTTCAGGATAACTGATTTAGTCACCTTGCTAGTTACAAATCTGTTCAGATTTTCTGTTTCTTCATGAGTCAGTTTTGATAGAATGTGTGATGTGTGTTTTTTTAGAAATTTGCCTCTTTCATTGAGATTTTCTTTTTTTTGTTGTTTATAAATGGTGATAATAAGCCGGGCACGGTGGCTCGTGCCTGTAAGCTTCAGCCTATGAAGCGGCCGGGGCTAGGGATTGCGGTTCGAGTCCCGCCTGGGGCCCGTAGCGAGACCTAGTTCCAAAAAAATAGCTGGGCGTGGTGGCACGTGCCTGTAATCCCAGCTACCTGGGAAGCTGAGGGGGATTGCTTGAGTCTGTGGTACCCCAGGCAACGAGAGCCTGTGGTTCCATGGGCAAAATTAGCGAGACCTAGTTTCAAAAAAAAAATAATAAATAAATAAATAAAATATATATAAATGGTGATAATATGATATATCTAAAAATATTATATGAGGAAAAACATTAACTATAAGTGAGTGGTTTTCCTTTACATTTTGCAAGTTTACTTTAAGCAATGGCATTTGTAGAATTAAGGTAGCTAAAAACTTTTATTTTTCTTCATTTTGTTTTGACTTTTATTGAAGTATAATTGACAAGGTGGGTAAGATATTTAAAGTGTCCATAGTGCCTGTTTAATATACATATGTATGAGAAGATTCCTACCATCTAGTTAATACATCCATCACCCCATATATTTCTTTCTCTCCTCTGTGTTTGTTTGGTTGATTGTTAGGCTTGGTTGCACTTAGTTCATTTCATGGATTTACACGCTGTTCTTTGCAGTCATCAGACCTCATATTACAGAATTCCTGAAACTTGGGTGACTGGCAAAGGACTGCAACAGGCATGGAAACTGCTGTAATACACGTGGAGCATCAGGTTCTTGCTTGGCAAATCAGTTCAACCTCTCATGGACCCTTATTCTGTGAGAGGTGAGAAGCGTTGCTCTCAGCAGGACAGCCCCCTAATTTAAATCCCCGAAGCACAAACAGGGAATGATCTGAATTACAGGCCTTAGCAACTTTGGAGTTTTCTCTTTTGGTTCTTCAAGCAAAACTGTTTCCCTGGACACCCAGAACTTCCGATGAACCATGTTTGCTGCTGCCAAGGAAAGGCCAACATGTGAATGACAAGTCACAACTCTGAAAGTCTAAAAATTTCACCATGATATGTCCTTAAGGAATTTCAGAGTTAGGTTCATTTTTTAAAAGGTCTTGAATTCAGGAGACGAGGCTTTTTGTTGAACAAAGCTATCAGCTGTGCTTTGCCATAAAAGAGTGTCTACAGCATGCAAGATGAGCACCAGACAGTGAACAGCAGGTGCTGAACTAACATCTGTAGGTGGGCAATGTGTGGCACCTTCAGAGACATGGACAGTCTGGTATAGAAAGCGTAGCCAGACTTCAGGACAGCCTGGGGAATGTCCACACAGCCAGTGGTCAGGCTGGGAATCCATGCTGTGGAGCAGATGATGCTCATTCAGGAGACTGAGAAAATATTGATGCAATGAGAGGTTGTAATTTTTTCAGCATATTTTTGAATGTGCAGATTCTAATCTGAACCCTGATAGTCCTCTAGATGCCTTCTCTGTTGAGGAAAGATTCTGGTCCTTTCTTGAGGTTCTGGGAATTCTTATTACCTAGAAGCTTGGCCCTGGAGGTCCATTATCCACATCTCCTGTTTCTCCTCTTTCACTAGCTCTTGTCATTTTCAGCTTGTGTGAAAGGCTTCTCTTGAATTGGTTTTCCGCAGCCTCACATACCCTGATTTTTTGCAGAGTTCTGTCTGCTATTTACTACCTCACTGTGTTCTTCCTTAAAACTTTGAGTCCTAGTTTGGATGGCTGTTCACCATCCATTTTCTTTTTTTTTTTTTTTTGAGATTAGATCTCACTATTTTTGCCCGTGGAACTGCAGGCTCTCGTTGCCCGGGGTACCACAGACTCAAGCAATCCCCAGGCTCAGCTTCCTACAGCTTCCTAGGTAGCTGGGATGACAGGCGTGCGCCACCACGCCCAGCTATTTTTTTGGAACTAGGTCTCGCTATGGGCCCCAGGCGGAACTCGAACCGCGATCCCTAGTCCCGGCCACTTCATAGGCAGAAGCTTACAGGCATGAGCCACCATGCCCAGCACACCATCCATTTTCTGATAGTGGGGCAGGGGTGGCTGTGGTGAGCTCAGCAGCAGATGGGCATGGATGTGTCTGTCGGGATATGGACATACATGTGCCAGGGGAAGCGTCTGTGGGTCTCTGTGGAGTTACATGTGTATGATTGTCTGTGAAGTTGCATGTGTGTGCTGACAGGAGGGTTTTAGGAGGTCTACAGACTGTCAGATGTCTTCTACAGATTCTTCTTTTTTTACATTTTAAAAGGATAGGTTTATTAGAAAATGAAGAAAGTAACAAAAAAGTCACCTGCAAAGGCACAAGGAGGCAGTGAACTGCCGCCACTGCTGCTGCTTTTCAAAGGGGAATGTTAAGCAAGCCTGTATAGACACAGGCAGGCTGTCTCAGGACAAGAGCTGCCCTTCAGTAGTGCTCTGTGACTCGCGGGAGACACAGGCAAAGCAGCTCCCAGCAGACTCTTGTGGTATGTGTGTGGGTTTGGCGAACCAGACCAGGAACCAGATGAGACAACAGGAGTCTAAAGTCTGCAT
>PVHY01003948.1:19756-100483 GCA_004024945.1 Uropsilus gracilis
GATGGGGTGTCCCTATGGACCCTGGCGGTGGAGGGGGTGGGGCGGTGGGCAGAGACCATAGAGTATCCTCAGCAAGGGCACGCCAGAGAGGAACTGGCCTGTGATAGCAAGGGCTAGGAATGAGACCAGAAGGACTTGGGACTACCGTCCTTTTCTCTCACCACTCCCACCTCCAGTCCATCCAGAACTGGGCAGCCATGGCCCCTGTACCACAAGGCACCCTGCCTCTGCCCATAACTGCTGGAGGGTCTTCCTGGCAGTTATGCTGCTTGGTTTCCCCATCCCCTCTGTGACTGTCAGTGCCATGCTCTTAGGGCTCAGGGGAGTCTCCCTGCTTGTGTTCCCCAGTATTGCCCCCTGATAAGGGAATGAGTGACTCATTTTCTTACACATCTCTCTCTTCCGGGAGAACCTTCTCTGGATGTCATGGTCCATCCTGCTGAGCTCCAGCTTTCATCTTCCTGATCTTCCAGGCTGGGCTGTGTTGGGAGTTTACAGGTGTTCTGAAATGTCATCAGCTAACCCAGATGCCTCTGGGTAAAGCAGGCTTACAGGGGGAGAAGGAG
Organism: Uropsilus gracilis; assembly: GCA_004024945.1. Lineage (NCBI taxonomy): Eukaryota > Metazoa > Chordata > Mammalia > Eulipotyphla > Talpidae > Uropsilus > Uropsilus gracilis. The sequence goes on from PVHY01003948.1 coordinate 20,323, forward strand.
GAGCGGAGGGCTTCTGTTTTGGTGCAGGGCACACTTGCTGACTCGTAGGGGCACTCTGCTGTGTCAGGGTGGCCTTTGGCCCTCTTCCTGGATCCCCTGCAGATCCGTACACAAAGGACCAATCTCTTCTGGAGGCAACACTGTCTCGTGCTAACGTCCGGGGATTGTGATCCCCCATGCCACCCGCTTAGTTAGCCAAACTGCAATGGATCAGACAGAGGTCACTGGGGGTGGGCAGGGTGCCCAGCTTACAGAGGCACTGCCAGATGCCTGGTCAGCAGGGACCTAGAGCTGAGATGGAAAGGGCCTCCAGGGCTAAGGTGAACCACCCCCGTGATGGTGGGTCTGGGGCACAGACAGAGCAGCTACATAGGCAGGGGGGCTCTGTGCTGGGTCCCTGTCCCTATGCCCTGGACTCACATGCCTGTAGGAGTAAGCTACAGTGAATTTCCTTCCTTTTCAGGCCTCTCAACCATGTTCTCTACAGACCTGGCAGGTGAAGATGGGGCTGGGGAGACCCTGTAGTAGTGGTAACCAGGTTAGAGGAGCAAAGGAAAGTGCACTGGCTTGGATACCACTCTATACACAGTCCCTTCAGCAAACTTTACAGGTCTCCTGCCATCTGAGCCATCTGCCAGTCGGCCAAGGACTTTTGCATTCAGCTCTCGCTGACTCCTGAGCCTCATTTCCATTAGGGGAGAGTTTCCATAATACCAATGCTTTTCCCACTTATCCAGGTGTCATGATGTGGGAAGGATGCGGGAAGTTCCCCAGCCCCCATCAAAAACCCCCTCCTAGGCCGGAAATGGTGGCTCGTGCTTGTAAGCTTCAGCCTATGAAGCGGCCGGGGCTAGGAATCACGGTTCGAGTCCCGCCTGGGGCCTGTAGCGAGACCTAGTTCCCCAAAAAAATAGCTGGGCGTGGTGGCGCGCGCCTGTCATCCCAGCTACCTGGGAAGCTGAGGCTGGGGATCGCTTGAGTCTGTGGTACCCCGGGCAACGAGAGCCTGTGGTTCCACGGGCAAAAATAGCAAGACCTAGTCTCAAAAAAAAAAAGAAACTCTAAAAAAAAAAAAAAAACCCCTCCTAAGGCCAGGCATGGTGGTGCATGCCTGTAAGCAGCAGCCTAGGAAGCCGCAGCAGGGACCGGGGATCATGGTTCGAGTTCCGCCCAGGGCAACGTAGCAAGACCTAGTTCCAAAAAATTAGCTGGACATGGTGGCGCGCACCTGTAATCCCAGCTACCTGGGAAGCTGAGGCTGGGGATTGCTTGAGTCTGTGGTACCCCAGGCAACGAGAGCCTGCGGTTCCACAGGCAAAAATCGTGAGACCTAGTCTCAAAACAAACAAACAAACAAGCAAACAAACAAAACCCTCCTTGGGATCCTGGGGCTTATCCTGTGGACCCATTTGTGGGTAGCAGCGGCAAGTGGCCTCTGTGTGGGAGATGTCCCAGCCCCCTTAGCCATCAAATTTTTCTTTCTAACCTGGCTTCCTTGACTCTGAAACCTAGGGGTGTGGCCCTGGATGGGGGCACCCTGTTTTGCTCCCCAGAGGCTATTGACCACAGGCTCCTAGGGGATGCACCCTCACAGCTCCTCAAAGGGGCTTTGTACCACCACAAAAAGGCTCTGTTCCTCCTAGAGAAGCCTGGGCATTGCTATAGCAACAGAAGGGGCTGGGAATGGGAAGAAGGGGTCCACCATCTGGGGTGGCGGGCATTCCAGGCAGAAGGCACTGTTGTGCACAGACCAACCTCAGCTCTTGGCCTGCCCTAGCTGTGCTTCCATGGAATCATCAAGACAACTCTCTGACCGTTTGGTCCATAGTAGGAGCTAGACATCTAGACGCTGGTGCCTGTCAGGACTGTATAGGTCCGACTCTAGGCTGAATGTCATCTCAGATCCCTCAAGAATACCTCGGTGGCTGTGCACCCCCAGAGTGGTGGGGCAGGGTTGTAACTGCCCTCTGCACCATTGCTGTGTTCCCTGATTGCATGTAGTAGGACCTCTTGAGGGCTTAACCCCTCCCTTCTGCTCCAGCGTCCCTTTCGAGGTTGGAGCTAGAGTGGGGGTGCTGCCTTTGTAGGCAGAGGGGTACGGCGATTGCCAGCTTCAGCCCAGTCACCCCTGCCTGGATCTCTGCGGCTCTCTAGCATTTAGAGCTTGGGCCCTTGGGCTGCCCTCAGGCTAGCTGCTGCAGGGACCACAGGGAGGTGGGTCCTCACTGCCCGTACCTTGCCTTCAAGCCTGTAGGCCATTGCCATCCTGTTGTAGCTCCTGCTGGAATCTGGGTCAGATGCAGACAGGGCAGCAAAGGGCCTGGGCGGCCCTGAATCCCAGTCTGGGACTAGGGGACTGTTGGTTGCATATCTGGACCCCAGAAGCAGCCCCCACAGATAAGGAGAGCTGGTGCCACAGATGGCACAGGGATCCTCAAAGGGAATCTCAGTGACCTGGTGGAGGGCTCTAGCAATGACTCCCTATGCTCCAACCTCTCACCTAAGAGGGACAGTAGCTGCAATGCCTACCTGTTCTGTGTAATGCCTGATTCTGTTACTCCCCAGCTCTGGCCCTGGTTCTAAACTCCCCAGACCTCAAGCTCCCTAGGTCTCCAAAAGCTCCCTACAACTGAACCTGAGCCTCCTGCACCAGCCCCCTCATTACCCTGATCCTTGTAAACCATCTTCCCAGTAGCCCCCTGCTCTGGGGCTGACCTGTACTACCTTGGACCTAGCCACTGTTTGCTTCGGGTGTCCTATTAGTGCAGGACAAGAGCCCCTTAGGGAAGAACACCCCAGGCTGTTCTCCTACACGAGAGTCAGCTTCCATGTGATCACTGGATGCGTGCTGCCAAAAGTCCATGTGTACAACCCTGGGGTGGAAGAGGTTACTGAAGGGCCATCTGTTTGTACTCCCCTCCCCCACTTTGTCTGGTCTAGTGCAGTGGGGGCACCTCCTCTGCTGGAAAAATCTAATTATCAGACTGAATCCAATTACAGCTCTCCCAGTTCCCTGAAAATCCCACTGAGTGGGTGGTAACCAGCATTGCCTGGGCCCCTGAAGAGCTAAATTTCCTGACCTCTTCACTCACTTACCCCCTGCTGGGGCAGCCTAGCCTACTTTTCCCTTCTCATTTGCACTTTGATTATAGTAGTAGGTCATGCCCCTGGTAGAATGTGTCCCGTGCAGAGCTGTGGGCAGTTTGAGGGGTCAAAAGCCTGGTGTCCAGGCAGAGGGAGAGCCTGAAACTCTCTCCTTCCAGTGTGCTCTGAGTGTCAGTTGTGTACGCCATGGTTATTGCCATGCTCGTTGCTTGGCTTATCCCTCTGACCACATCCTCTTACCTGCTTTGAGTTGGGGTTTCCTCTTTTTTCTTGGTGATTACCAGAACACCTTCTGGATGGACGACAGCGATCTACTACTGGTGGTTACAAAGACTTGCTCCCATGGGTTGATTGTTTTTGGTTTTCTTCTTCTTTTTCTTCTTTCTATTATGGAAAATTAACAAACGCACAGAAGTAGAAAGCTGGTGTTCTAACAGCTTCCTTCATGAAGACCCAATCACGATTAAAGTCATCTTTCATTGGCTTTGTCTGAATCACTCACTGCATGTGTTGCTCTAAATGTGTTGATCTCCTTTGTTTTGTTTTTTGTTGTTGTTGTTGTTGTTTTTGAGACTAGGTCTCACTATTTTTGCCCGTGGAACCGCAGGCTCTCGTTGCCCCGGGTACCATGGACTCAAGCCATCCCCAGCCTCAGCTTCCCAGGTAGCTGGGATTACAGGTGCAAGCCACCACACCCAGCTATTTTTTTGGAACTAGGTCTCGCTATGGGCCCCAGGTGGGACTCGAACCGCGATCCCTAGCCCCAGCCGCTTCATAGGCTGAAGCTTACAGGCACAAGCCACCGTGCCTGGCCCTGATCTCCCTTTAAAAAGTAAAATTTAAAAAAGCCTTAATATGTTTGTCTTTGGGAGTGTGCACATTTTCACAGACTAGAGCTGACTGGCCTCCAGTTCCTTGGTTGTTTCTGCCATTGCTCCAATGTGGAAAGCAGCCTCTCCTCTGCCAGGTCCCTCAGGCTGCCAGTCACCTTGTGGTCCTAGCTGGGGCAGAGGGATGAGCATAGACCCCATCTGGGTGAATCCCATGCCCCAGCCTCCTGCTTTAGCCCTATTCCTTCTTTGGCTCATCCTTGTGGAATCAGCCAGAAGCTATCCCTGTGGCTATGGGTACCATCTGACCACAACAGTGATGACAGGGTGAAGACAGGGTCCTCTGAGGTTTATCATGAGGTATAGGAGCAAATTCCATTATGGCAGCACTGAGGGCAGAGGATGAAGTATCCTTTCAGACAGAAGAGTCTTCGGTACTTGGGGCCAGGTTTTTCTCTGCATCTAGGTGGATGGGGGTGGTTGGAAGGAGGTTCAACTGGTGACCAGTTCTCTCCCTCATGGGGACAAGCTGTGGGTAGTGTGCCAACAGATGACTGGTAAAGGGATCAACTCTGGAGCCCAGGCATCCCTCCTCCCTCCTCTTCTGGCCTGACCTTTAGGAAATTCCTCTAACTCTTTGACCCAGATTGCACTCAGACCCCAGGATTTTGAGCAGGATTTTGACTGAGAAAGAATATCTGAGTCAGCAGGAAGACGTCAAATGTGGGCTTTAGTTTTGGGGGGAGGATCAACTTCTTTCCCAGTTCCTTTGATGGTGGCTTTGCTTTCTTGATGGAGCAAGTGTTAGTCACAGCTGGGGTTGTATCAGAGCCCCTGCCTCCCAGTAATATGAAAGCATCATTCTTACCCACCTTCCCCCACCTCCATGAATCTGCCCAATTGTCCAGTTATTCATTCCATCATCCATCCTTCATCCACCACCCACCTATGTACCCATCCCCCACACCATCCCACTCATCTACCCTCCATCTACTTCATTTTCTCATTCAGCCTCCTCTTCCTGTCCACATGTCTGTACAGCCAGCTAGCCACTTCCCCTTCCTGTCCTCCCATCCATGCACCTACCAGCCCATCCACCTACTCATCCACCTATTCACCTGGCTCTCCATCCTGCCAGTCTCTCATCTTCCCATCCCGTACACATTTTTATTTTTTAAATTAATTTATTTTTTATTATTTATTTTTTTTTACATCATTACCTATCCCGGGGTTCTCCTACAAGTGAACCATCGTCTTAGTTTTTTGTGACCCTCCCACTCCTGATTTTCCTCCCCCCTCATGCTCTATGTTGCAATTTTGCTGAGAGTTAGTTTTACATTTTTCTTGTCTGGGGCCGGGTATGGTGGCATATGTCTGTAAGCAGCAGCCTAAGAAGCCGCGGCCAGGGCCAGGGATCACGGTTTGAGTCCCGCCAGGGGAACGTAGCGAGACCTAGTTCCAAAAAAATAGCCGGGTGTGGTGGCACGCGCCTGTAATCCCAGCTACCTGGGAGGCTGAGGTTGGGGATTGCTTGAGTCTGTGGTACCCCGGGCAACATGAACCTGCTGTTCCACAGGCAAAACTAGCAAGACCTAGTCTCAAGAAAAAAATGTTTTTTCTTGTCTGTTTGTTTCCCTTTATACTTCATATACATGAGACCATCCAGTATTTCTCTTTTTCTTTCTGGCTTATTTCTGCTAGCATGATTACTTCTAGCTCGATGTTGCCACAAATGACATATGTTTGTCTTTTTTGATTGATGAGTAATATTCTATCATGTACATATACCACAGTTTTCTGTACCATTTGTCTATTTTGGGGTATTTGAGTTGCTTCCATATCCTAGCTATTGATAATAGTGCTGCAGTAAACATCTGGGTACAGATGTCTTTTTGGAGTTCTCTTACACATCTTTGAGAGTTCTCATGTGCATTTTTTTTTTTTTTAATGAGACTAGGTCTCGCTACTTTTGCCCGTGGAACTGCAAGCTCTCGTTGTCCAGGGTACCACAGACTCAAACAGTCCCCAGCCTCAGCTTCCCAGGTAACTGGGATGACAGGCGCGCGCCACCACGCTCAGCTAGTTTTTTGGAACTAGGTCTCTCTACGGGTCCCAAGCGGGACTCGAACCGTGATCCCTAGCCCCGACCGCTTCATAGGCCGAAGCTTACAGGCATGAGCCACCGTGCCCAGCCCTCATGTGCATTTTTAAAGCCAACTTCCTATCACCTCTCCATCTACCTACCTCCTCCAATGCCCACCATCACCCTACTTCCAGTCCCTCCCCTCCCTCCATGACTGTGTCCTTGGGCAGCTCTTGTGTGGGAGAGCACAGGCAGACTAAGCCAGTGCTGGATGTGGTTTATTTTTTCAGTGGTTTTCAGTGGTGGTTTATTTTTTTTCAGCTTTTGAACTCAGTCTCCCACCTTTTATTCTCTCTCCCAGTTTCCTTGTATTTTTTTGGACCTGGAGTATTGTGCCATCATATGATACTGGTTGGGGTCACTCCTGGGGTTCCCAGGCCAGGAGACTCTCCTCCAGATGACCACCCCAGTCCTGCTCTGGCATAGGTGTGGATGGATGGCATGGTTGTTCCTATAAATCAGCTCCATGGACATGTGTGATAGGAAGTGTATTGATCAAGGACTTTGAAAGCTGGAGGCTGGAGTCCAGATGTGGATCCTGAGCAGGTAATGTGTGGAAGTTATGATGATGTCAGTTTGGGAGGAGAGAGAGGGTCAGCAGTGTCCTTGCAGCATAGCACTCACCTGCTTGTCCCCAGGCCCTCTAGAGGGCCATGGCAGAAGCAAGTCTGGTACCCAAGTTCAGTGAAGATTCGTGACCCCCCCACCCCAAGGCCCAATTGGGGAAATTGTCTTTGAAGTCTTGGTTGATCTTAATCCATGTCATCACTTATTTATTGGTTTACTATAAAAGTAGTGTTTTGAGTGACACTGTCAGAAAAGCTGCCCTCTGGGGTGCTCATCAGCACCAGGTAACCCACCAGATTGTGTAAATGAGTCTTCCTCGATGCCCCCAGACAGCGACCTGCCTCCCTGTATCCTAGCGCGGTCCTCGAAAACGAAAAGATGAGGAGGCTGCAGCCTCTGTAGGGCTTGGTGCTTCCGCCCATGGCAGACAGAGAAGGTGTACCCTCAAACTGGGGCAGAGGACACGGGCCTAGAACTTGGGTTTCTGCTGCCTGTGGGTTTCTGCTGCCTGGGGGCAACTCTGCCCCCAACCTGGCCAGCATTAGGAGGTATCATGGAGAGAGTCAATGAATTTTATTTTATTTTATTTTTGAGACTAGGTCTCGCTATTTTTGCCCGTGGAACCGCAGGCTCTCGTTGCCCGGGGCACCACAGACTCAAGCAACCCCCAGCCCCAGCTTCCCAGGTAGCTGGGATTACAGGCGCGCACCACCACACCCAGCTATTTTTTGGAACTAGGTCTCGCTACGGGCCCCAGGCGGGACTCAAACTGTGATCCCTAGCCCCGGCCGCTTCATAGGCTGAAGCTTAGATAGTCAATGAATTGAAGCTAGGATGTTGGGCAGTGGGAAGGAGGGCTAGTGGTGGGTTTGGCCACTTTATCACTGTAGCCTCAGAATTCTGGGCCCCTAGCCAGCTCCTGACTAAAACTCGTGGGGAGACGCCTTGGATCCCAGAGCCCAGACATGCTGGAGAGCTGAGCGCTGGGAACCTGGAGGCTAGGGCTGTCCTCATAACCTGCTGTTCCCAGGGGATCAGGTGGGGTTGAAGGCTGAGAAACTCATGTTTCCACATGAGGGGGATAGGCAGGGGTGACCCTTAGGTCCTGAGTGTTGGTTCCCAGGACACTTTTCCCTCCTCTGGTATCTATAACCCTTGGCCCTTTGTCCTGGGCTCCCACTGATATGGGATGCTGCAACCACCAGGGCTTGGGTCAGGATATGAGTAACCTGACTCTGCCCCTACCCCAACCCTCCCCTCATGGCCTTCAGTGGGGAAGGCCCTACACCATCAGGTCCAGTCTTCCCGAAAGGCCTAGTGTCCAATAACCCTGGTTATTGGCCTACCTTGTCAGACCCAGACACAGGTAGTGGTGGGTGTGCAGGGGACTATGTGCACAAGGTGTGGACATATACTACGGCTTGTCCTTTATTCCCTGAGGGCCTGAGGAGCTGGTCCGCACTCTCCTGGAAGGATTCTGCTTAGTCTTCTGACTGTGTTCACCTTACTCACTACTCTCATGTTAGTGAGTTTTATTTGTGTAACAACAAGGTGCTTGGAAAATGAAACAGCTTCCGGGACCTACATTGCCCTCTTGTCCTCATGGGGTGTCCATTTACCCAACTGTTACAGGGTACTGGATTCTGATGGGTTCTTTTACCCCAACATGTACCATGCCTTCCCTCCCCTCTCCCCCCCCCGCCCCATGTTCTTAGCCTAGCCTATCATGGACTATCACTGATTCTTTCGCTTCAGGCTCTGTTATTGCAGTTAACTGCTCCCGATCAGTGGTAAGCAGACCTAATCTTTGTGTGGGTGCTGCCTGCTGTGCTGAGTCTATCCATTAGTGTTAGAGTGAAGGGGACTTTGGTAGGCTGGTGAAGTTGGGCTGAGAAAAGACCCCCAAGGTAGCCCTGGGTACCATGCCATGCTGTACACTGAGTGTCCAAGAGTGTGGCCACTGATCCTGCTGCCATGTGCCTGGACCTGAGCTCTGCATACTTTTCTGATTTGTTTTGTCTATAAAAAACAGACACACAGAGCAGCCAGGGAGCAAGCAGTGAAGAAAAGCTGACTTACTGCTATAGTCACCAGGCCCCACCTCCTCTGCCTGCTCCCTGGAACCCTGGAAGCTGGGGCTCATGCAAAACTGACCCTTCCCAAGCACTGTGCCTTTGATGCTTAGGCCTCAACCTGCCCTCATCCACCTTCCAGATCAGACTTCAGGCACATGACCCCTTCCAGGCAGAGTCCTAGTCAGGTGTGAATGGTTTTCATTCTGCTCTTGTTCTCAGCCACAGTATTTGAGTGAAGGCTGGATAGCATCTGTAAGTTGGTGTCAACCCTACACCTGCCTAGGTATTTGGATGCCTAATGTCTTTGGAGTGACTTCTTGTCAACTGGCCACACTAGCTCTGCCACTCTGTGTGACCTGCAGATGAAACCCCCATCCATCCTAAGCCCAGCTTACACTTAGGTGAGATGGGTCTGAGTTCAGTTCATGAGCTTGGCCATGTCAGCTGGCTTGTGTTGTGAGCCGCAGAGGGCCTGGGAGGTCAGTGATAGTCACATCAGTTTTTCCTGCCCTTCCCTTTTCTTTCCAGTGAACTCTGGGATACCCACAGTCTATGACCTTGCTGGGTGCAGCAGAAATAGGGGAGCCCAGGTCAGAGCCCCAGGCCCTTTTGCAGTGAACCAACTGCTTCCAGCCAGCCTTGAATTAATGACTTTTAATTTAGATTTTAATCAATGCAGCTTCTCTCCAGAGACCTGGATGCTTTTTTGTCTGGGAGTAAGTTGTATCATCTGAGTGGGGGTGTCAGGTGGTATATGATACCTTACCATACCACTGCCCTGGCTCCACTCTGACCTTGCTCTGCTTTGCCTGCAGCCAGCAGGCATCCCAGTCATGGAAGACTGCAACATTCACTCAGCCGCGAGTATCCTAGCCTCGGTGAAGGAGCAGGAGGCCCGCTTTGAGCAGCTCACAAGGGCACTGGAGCAGGAGCGACGCCATGTTGTCCTACAGCTGGAGCGAGCCCAGCAACCTGGTGCGGGCAGTGGCGGCATGGGCAGCGGGCAGCCTCTGCCAATAGCCTGGCAACAGCTGGTCCTACAGGTAACAGCTTGGTGACTCAGAAAAGGTGAACATGATCAACTGGGGAAACAAAATAGGGGTCCTAATGGACCACAAGCCAGCATTTAGTGACACATTACAAGACTTCCTGGGCCTCTGGGGAGGGGAGGAAGGTGTCATACCAAGGGAATGTTTCATTTGGTTGTAGGGTACCTTATGATGAATAGGCAGGAATAGCCTGACCTCAGAATAAGTACCCTCCTCAGTTCAGTGAGCCCTTAGGGCCCATGAAGCTGGGCAGTGTCTGTTCTGCTCCGTGGAGTACTCCCTGTATGGTGTTCTTCTGAATCTGCATCAGATGGGCAGCCCCAGAAAAAGTGTTGAGTAAGGCCTTAAGCTCTGTTTGCAGCTCAGACAGTGTCCTGAGAAACTTAGTTTCCTAATTGGCCATTGCCCTAGGGCTCAGGTCCCTGCTCAGCTTCTTGAAGTATAGTAGACTCCTACCTGCTCTGTGAATAGGCCCTGAGAACTCTAAAGTTAGGGCAAGCACAGAGGAGTCATATCACCCAGTCCCCTCCTACCTAGTTATTACCCCAGTGACTGATCTACCTAGTTATTACCCTAGTGACTGACCTGTTCACCAGGTGACAAGAGCACCTGGCTCCTGGGTTAGCAGCGGGAGCTGGGAGTCCTGGGGTTGGTGGGATTGTTAGATTTTCAGTTATTGACTGGGGGGTAGAGGATAAGCAGGATAGAGCCCTGCCCTAGGGAGCTGTGTGAAAGGAAGCCATTTGTATGGATGTCTGCAGGCTTTCCCACTGTTGCCCCTCCATACCACCAGACTCAAGCCTGGGGAGCCACAGCCTGCTGAGTCCCATAGTTTCTACACAGAGTAACCCAAAACATCCCTTATTCCCCTGGCTTGGGTCCACAGACAGGGAGCAGTGTTGCCCTCCTTAATCTGGCAGATGGCCCTACTCCCTGTGTTGCTTTACTACAGGGACACCCTCCTATCTTAGGTCCTGCTGGACTGCAGCTCCCAGAAACCAGACAGGCTCCAACTGGTTGGCACACATGTGCTAGCAGCTAGTTGGCACATATGTGCTAGAGGCCAGAGGGACACACAATGACATTCCATATGGCTCCGTGGCTTATGTGCACGGCATGTTGTGGCACTGGAGTGGCCCAGCAAGAGGCTCAATTTTCTAACTGGAGTCGAGGGAGGAGGTGGGAGGCACATGTCCAGCCTTCTCTCTTGCTCCCCCCTACTGAATCTCCTGGGACAGTGCCTCAGAACCTAGCTTCCTTGTTCAGGGTGCAAATGTGTCCACCTGTTAGGGAATGACCGAAGAGGATTCCTCAGCCCGGCCTGATCCTTTGCCTCAAGCAGAGCTGGACTTCGCAGCTTGTGACTGCACCTTCATACCAGGCTGACAGGGTGGGATAAGGAGTAGTGCACCCTGATAGGGCTAGCCCTGATTAACCGGTCACTCCACCTCTCCCCTTAAATCCCCAATTGACCAAAGGCATGAAGGAGAGAGAGTCTGAGGTCACTTCAGTCTCATGGGCTTTAGCCCAGGGGTACCCAACAGTTGCATTCCCCTCTTCCCCTTAATCTGCTAGCATGTAGGATGGGATGGTCCCTGGGGCTGTCTTGATGGGGAGAACACAAGACACTGGCTCAGTGCAGGGCCACAGTCAGGTCCCCGTTGAACTCTGTGTGGCTAACTTCCTTGGGGTGGCATGTTTGGGATGGGTGGGAGCCTGCGGTCAGGACTGGGAAATCTTGCCACGCTGCCATGATGGTCATTGCTTCACAGGCCCCTGTTTCACAGCAAGCTGCTAGGGTAAGCAGCTGGTATCTGTGAACTGCACTGGCCCCTGCTCCGTCAGAACTCAGTTTCCCCATATCTACAGGGGAAGGGCATAGGAGCTTTTTACTGGGCCTAAGCAGAGCCAGGGGGAGGAGGCCTCACCAAAGTCACTCCCGCATAGGCTGGAGGTTGCGCCCTGGGCAGCCAGAGGGCCAGGGGCGACCCGGACTCCGCCCAGCCGGGTCCCCGCCCCGCCCCGCCTGGGCGCGGCCCCGCCCGATTGGCTGTTTGCCGTGACCGCTGCCAGATCCGCCCCCGCGGTGCGAGTCTGCCGTGCCAGAGCCTGAGTGGCCGAGGTGCGGGAACCCAGCCCGGTCCAGCCGTCGCCGCTGCTTCCCCGCGTCCCCCTCCCCTCAGACCCAACCGGCCTGATGCCGGCCGAACTCAAACAGGTTGGAGGGAACTTGGTCCCGGGCAAGGGGGGCACAGAAGGGGTCCTTGCCACGGAGGGCGGGGCACCAGCCTTCCCGGGAGGACCTGCTTTTGTTCTGTAGAGCCGCAGGCCGAGGCGGCTATTGTCTGCGCGTTTGGCTGGAGTGAGCACCCTGCCCTGGGGTTGTGCAAGACTCGGGGCGCTGCTGCAGGATCTCTGGATCCCCTCCCTGGAGGTTGGGCTCTGGGCCCACTGGAGATGCCAGCCTGCAGTGGATGGAGAACGGGGCCGGGACCTTGGTGGGCACACCCCCCTGGCCAGCGCAAGACAGGTGTCGGGGATGGAGGGCGAGGGCCTTCTTGAGCATCTCCTCTCTAGGTAGGAGAGAGGCCGAGCCTGGAGAGGGAAGGCCTGCTAAGAGCTCCGGTTTCCGTGAGCTCGCAGGGCCTTTCCTCCCACACTTCCAGTGCGGGCTCTGACTCCGGGGACCTGCCAAGTAGCTTCCTTTCCAAGTAGCTTCCTTTCCGTAGCTTTAATCGGATCCTTGTGTGTTGCGACAACACACGTGAGAGGAGGGCTGGAGGATGCCCTGCCCACAGTACCAGGAGTTGGAGATGGTTGGGGGCAGGACAGCGGTGTCTCAGGAAAACCCCAGCATTCCACCTCCCAGTACTGGAGGTTGGGGGAGAAGTCCTGTGGGTAGACCCCTCGTTTGAAGGAGCTGGTTTCAGTAAGAGACAGGTAACCTGAGTGTTGGAGCAATCCCTTGTGATTGAGTTAGGCCTGCCCCGCACCTACCTACCAAGACTACTTGGTCCCTGCTGTGTGTTTCCCACCCTGCCAGAATCTGGATACCAACTGCCCCAAAGACGCTTGGAGCTGGGTAGATTTGGCTGGTAGATGACTGATGGATGTGGGCTTGACTTTGGGAAGCCAGAGTGGATGATAGTTCTTTTATCTCCCACAAGTTTGTTCCCCAACTTCTAAACACTCACTGTCCCTTGACCTCTTGCCAGTCAGTTTGGAGCTGCATCCTGGCAGGTGGGCTGCTGCTGCAGAAGGGTGAACCCCTGGTCCATCCAGCCTGGACAGAGGCATGGATACCAAGGGAGAGTGCATCTCTGGTGGCCGGGGACTTGTTCTAGATTCCATCTGAATGACCCCATTGGGTGGGGGTGGTTGGCACTCCGCCACCCCTTCCATTTATTTGTCTAGTGGCAGCCATCTTGTGTCATTTGAGGGCCTGAACCCAGGGTTGTGGGAGCCAGATTTGGGCATCCCACCTTTACCCATACCCAGTGTGTGCTCACAGGGCTATGGACAATCAGAGGTGCTTGTAGTCTCCATGCTACAGATGACAGGTGCTTATCTGTCAAATCCAAGGCAGTGCAGTTAAGGACCACAGCTCCCCTCCCCACCATTGTAACCTGTTTCCTTTGACTCCTTTCTCCACCATTATCACATGTAACCCAGGGTTGTTACTGGCTTTTGCCAAGTGGCGGTCTTTCTATGCATTGTTCTGCCTATCTCTCTCTCTCTGTCGCCAAAGGTGAGACTGGTACTATGTGGTATTTATCATGGCCTTGGCACCCTGGATCCTTTCCATTTCCATTTGAAAAAGCCAAGCCATGGTGTGTGATAGGCCCCAGGGCCCTCCGATATACTCAGCTCTGTCTCCTGGAACCCCCTTGAGAGCAGTAGTATATGGTTGTGTCTACCTTTCTAGAGCAGAGGTCACTCTGGTCCCCAGTTAAAAGTCCTGGGCCTGGTCTCGCCTACAACTTGAAGGGATCTTATTAGGAACCCCTAGACTGAACAGCCTTGTTCTAGGCTAGGCACAGGGGCCATGGACCAGGCAGGCTTTGGATGGGAGCACTGTGGGATAGATTTGAGCCCTGGAGGTAGGTGATAGGAGTCTGGGGTAGTGGTCCCAGCAAGAAAAGAAAGTCCTAGGGAGGATATGAATCCAAGTCCTGGGGAGGATCACAGTAGACAGCTTGGCAGGATTTGGGATGTTGGGAAGAATGTAGTGGGTGGTGTATGCAGATTGGTGTCCATCTCTGTGGTATAGGGGAACTTGGAGCTGCAGGGCCAGGGGCTAGACTGATAGATATGAGACATGGTACCCTTAGGCAGATATTTGAGACCAGATGAGAATTTAGATCCCCTGACTGCTACTTAATTTAAGCATCAGCCTGTGACCCTATATCCTCAATGCAAAGATGTTGCAGAGATTTGAACCACAGGTTAGCTTTGTATCTCTTCATGCTCTAGACTGGTTTCCCATCTGCTACCAGTTCTGAAACCCTCATAGCAAACATGTGGATAGGTGGATTGAGGAGGTTCTTTGCATATGGAAGAAGACAGAAGGAGGTGATAGGGATGTGGATGGGATAGTGGGTACTTGATCCTATTAAGGAGAACATATAGACTGACATGCTTGGTCCTGTGGTTTGGGTTGGGCTAGGCTAGATGCTCAAGCACATACATGCACACATTTTTGTCGGGGGACCAGGTACATGCAATCATATATGTGTCATGTCCCTGTCTGCATGCTTGTCCCCCAGGCATATGTATTAGGCTAGGCTGCCTGGTGATCACCAGCTGACTCACTCTCCTGCCTGCCTGCCTGCCTTCCTGGGTGAAATCATTGCTCGTTTTTAGCTCCTTGAGGTCATTTGCCAGTAGGGGCTCTTGGGGCCTCAGGATCCTGCTACTTAGTTGCTTGGGGTTGATGTTAGTTGGTTCCATGGCTGGGTAGTCAGGCCTTGTTGGGGGAACCCTAGCTCTCTTGGGCTCCCATTCTGATTCAGCAGGCTGGGGTGAGAAAAATCATCAGAGCTACAGAGTGCAATTGAAGTCTGAGATGTGCTTCCCCTGTCCTCACTTCCTAGGCCGGGGGGGGGGGTACTTTTCTCCCAAAGTGTTAATGTTTATAGACCAACTAAAGAATCACATCTGGCTGACAGTGTTTTGAATATCCTGATTCCTTCCTACAAGTCTTGTTTCCTTACCCCTCTTCCATACCTGCAGATAGCAGAATGTGCCCACCCCCTCCTCCCAACTCTGATTGACCCCTGGAGTAAAACAGAGCGCTCTCTGCCTGCCACACATTTGCTCCCAGTTGCCAAATACAGATGAGACAGCTGAAGAAACTCCAGCAGTGGCAAGCTATCTCTGAACCTTCTCCTCTTCATACTGTCCCAGCTGCCCTGAGGAAAGTGTCCAGATAACCCACCAGCATGTCCCCACTTGGGGCCTCAGTTTACTTCTCTTTCCCTGGGAACAGTGTTTTGTTTTGTTTTTCCCCTTCTAGTCATGTCATCAACAGACATTCCATCCATAACTAAGGCTGTGACCTATGAAGGGGGTAGGTGTAGTTAAAAGACCTTGCAAAATTTGCCTTCCCCATAGCTGCCTGAAATTTTCACATTAGCAGTTAGTGAGGTTACAGGAAAACTCTCTCCCCTTTGTCAGTCCTCATTTTCTTATTTTGCAAAATCACATTTTGTCCTCCGAGGCCCTGCTTCGGGGGGAGGAAGGATACATTCTGTGACCTTCCTCTGTCACCACAGACAAAGGTATGCAAGGCTTTTCGCTCTACCCCTTGAGGTCACAGGGCACAGAACCTCAACATCGCCTGCAGTGGGGTGGAAGGCAAGTATTCCTTCAGAGCAGAACCCAACCTGAGGAGAACCCAGGGAGATAGGCCCTGAGTGCAGCTTAGAGTTCCTTCTTGCACACCTCTCTGGTCCAGGGCTGGGAGCAGTGTGAGCTTGGGAGCCAGGTTGATGTGAATGTGCAGGTGACCTGTTAGTCTTGTCTAGGTCTCATTTCTGTCTGTGTAAGCCTCAGAGGCTAGGAACACATCCTGCAAGGCAGCGGACCTGGGCTGACTTCAGCTACTCAGGAATGTGCTCCCCCTTGTCTAGCCACCAGAGCTTGAGTTTCAGTCCTTACCTGTCCTGGACAGATGCTGATCCCAGGACCCTTATGGTCACTGGACCAGGAGCTTACTGACCCTCAGGGCCCTGTGTCACTCAGCACAGCAGAAGTCAGGCCTAACTCTACTGTGGGCCTAGGTAGTCCTCTGAGCCTCAGTTTCCTCACTGACAAGTCCAACCAAAAGGCAGATGAAACTTAGAAAGGCCTTCCTGGGTTTGTCTTGTGCATAATACTATGCATTGTCATCCCCTGCAGGTACAATGGCAAGAGGAGCAGCAGGCTAAGAATGAGCCTGATAACTGAGACTTGGACGTTGTTCAGAGAGAGAGTGACAGTAGGGTTTCAGCTAAAGACCAGCTAGATCCCATTTGCCTGAACTCACCTTCAGTGGGATCTGATATGATACTCAGGGCCTCTGACACTGCCCAAGTGAGGCAGGGTCAGGCCAATGTCCATTCAACATCCTAAGAGTGTTTGGGCCAGAAGGGTATTTTGACTGAGTACACAGACCATGCCAGAAAATGGATATAATCTGTCTTGTTGGTCTTAGGGATGGTGGGAGCCTGGGCACAACTGTAGGAGTTGGTGAGCAGTGATGAAACTGATACCCCCAAATCTCTGCATTCCAGGTTTTTGGATGGGGCAAGGAGAAGGTCCACAATGGATGGGTGGGGGAGCCCATTCAGAGGTGGCAAGGCATGTCAGGAAAGAATTCTGCTTGTTTTGCCCATGCCTTCTTGGGTTCAGTCAGGCTACCCAAGATTATACCACTGGTGCTTGGGGCCTTATCTACCATCTCAACCCAGGGAAACCATTGGATGGAATAATAGGGCAATGCCAACCCTTCATTGTCAAGTAGGACTATGCCACTGTCCTCATCAGCTTGGGCAGAGACAGGCCCTGAGGTTGGTAGTTTCCAGGGGCAGGGAAAAGGATCTCCTGGCATCCAGGCCAACAAGGAACATCTGAATTCCAGGGCTGGGTCAGCAGTGGGTTCTCCCACTGACATCTGCCCTCCTTGCCCAGGAACAGAGCCGGGGCAGCCAGGCTTCCCTTGTCACAATGCCAGAGGCACCTGAGGTGCTGGAGGAAACTGTGACAGTGGAGGAGGACCCTGGAACACCTACCTCCCACGTGTCCATTGTCACCTCAGAAGATGGTACTACCCGGCGCACTGAGACCAAGGTATGGCTGGGCCCGAGAGGGGGGGGGGGAAATAGACTGTGAATGCAGAGTGGGTGCAGTCTGCTCCCCTTGGGTCTGCCCATTGTTGGGGTGGAAAGTCAAGGCCACGTTGGTCCTGCTGGAGCAATGTTTGGGCTTCTCGGGCTGTCCGACCTATCAACCGCGTGTTCATCTGCCAGGTTACCAAGACAGTGAAGACAGTGACCACACGAACGGTGCGCCAGGTTCCTGTGGGCCCAGATGGCCTCCCATTGCTGGATGGTGGACCCCCAGTAGGACCCCCTTTTCCCGACGGCCCCCTGGACCGGCACTTCCTATTGCATGGGGGTGGCCCAGCAGCCACTCTCTCCCGTGCCTACCTCAGCAGTGGGAGCAGCTTTCCTGATGGGCCTGAGCCCCGTGATGTCCCCAGCTATGGAAGTCTGTCCCGTGGGCTGGGTGTGCGACCTGCACGTGGTGGCCCCCTCGGTGCAGGTCCCAGCAATGGCTGCTTCACATTGCCTGGGCGCCGTGAGGCATTCCCAGCAGGCCCTGAGCCAGTGACTCCCGCTGGCCGTTCCCAGCCTGAGCACTTCCAGGCAGAACCATATGGCCTGGAGGATGACACGCGAAGCCTGACTGCTGATGAAGAGGGTGGCCCAGAGCTGGAGCCTGAGTATGGCATGACTGCCCGGAGGAGGCCTGACTGTGGGCAGGGCTTTCGCACCAGGTGAGTCTCCTGTGCCTCAACACCACATCCAGGAAGTCTGCCTTCTCTTCAGAGGGGAAGTGCCACAGAGTAGTACTGCACAGGGAGTAGAATTACTGAGGCCAGTTAGTCGCACACAGGTTAGTTCTCAAGGACTGCAGCAGGGCAGGCCCTGGGGTGGTGGAAGTTGCAGGGGATCTAGGTGTGGGAAGTTGGTGCCTGTTCCCTGCTTCCCCTGCACCAGCATGGGGTCACGAAGACTTGAATCCAAGAGGCTCAGGGTATTTTTCTTTTCTTTTTTAAGAGACTTGATCTCGGCCGGGCACGGTGGCTCGTGCTTGTAAGCTTCAGCCTATAAAGTGGCCGGGGCTAGGGATCGCGGTTCGAGTCCCGCCTGGGGCCCGTAGCGAGACCTAGTTCCAAAAAAATAGCTGGCTGTGGTAGCGCGCGCCTGTCATCCCAGCTACCTGGGAAGCTGAGGCTGGGGATTGCTTGAGTCTGTGGTACCCCGGGCAACGAGAGCCTGAGGTTCCACAGGCAGAAATAGCGAGACCTAGTCTCAAAGAAAAAAAAAAAAAAAAGACTCGATCTCGCTATGTTGCCCACAGTATTCCCAAACCCACGGACTCAAGTGACCCCTAGCCTCAGCCTCCCAGGTAGCTGGGATTGCAGGCGCCACCACGCCTGGCTATTTTTTTGAGACTAGGTCTCGCTGTGTTGCCCAGAGTAGTCTCGAACCTGCGGACTCAAGTGATTCCTAGCCTCCACCTCCCATTTAGCTGGGATTATAGGAGCATACCACTGCACCTGGCAGGGTATTTTTCTGAGTGTGAAACTCCAGGCTCGCCCCAAGTGTCAGTTTCTTTTATACACTGGAGCAACCAGAACCCAAGTATCTTGGCCTTTCCAAGTCCACCCTCTATGCCCCTGCCCTCAGTTTCTGTACGTAGAGAGGTAAGGTAGGCACAGCCTGAGTCCGGATTCCACCTGCCCCATCCTAGCTTCAGGCTCTCCCTGAAGGCTACTGTGATGGTAACAGTTTACTAAGTAATCTTGAGTACCAATGGTCACTGTAATGGCTGTAGATAGGGTCATCATTCACCCATATCCTGGCACCACTGAGAGACAGATCTCCTGGGAAGGTGGGACCCCAGTCATGGACAAATACTTTGTAGAAATGGATTTGGCTCAGAGTTGGGGGGAATGCTGCCTGGGGATTGGAGTGAGCTCCCTGTGAAAGGGATGCTTACCCCAATGACCATTGGCTAGGGCTTGACCCTGAGTCGGTTCTTGGGGGATTGGGTATGATTCTCAGCACCCACTCCATTTGTGGGGTCAAAGATACTGATGTTCAAATCCCAGCCCTGCTTGCTGGGTTCACAGTTCCTGGGGGAAGATGTGACGGGGTAGCGTGGTGACAAAACTTGGTGGCACGGTGAAGATATTTATGTATCCCACTCACCTGCACAGGGCCTATGAGGATGTGGCAGATGATGGTGGTGAGCTGATGGAGGAGCGACCCCCATTCTCAGCTGTTACTGCACCCCTGGCCCTGCCAGAACGGGGCAGCCTGGGCAGCCTGGACCGGGTGGTGCGGCGTTCGCCCTCAGTTGACAGCGCCCGCAAGGAACCACGCTGGCGGGACCCTGAGCTGCCTGAAGTACTGGCAATGCTGCGGCACCCCGTGGACCCTGTGAAGGCCAATGCAGCTGCCTACCTGCAGCACTTGTGCTTTGAGAACGAGGGCATCAAGAGGCGCGTTCGGCAGCTGCGGGGGCTGCCGCTGCTCGTGGCTCTGCTGGACCATCCCAGGGCAGAAGTAAGGCGCCGGGCCTGTGGGGCACTGCGGAACCTCTCCTACGGCCGGGACACTGACAACAAAGCTGCCATCCGGGACTGTGGTGGTGTGCCTGCCCTGGTACGCCTGCTGCGAGCTGCCCGGGACAATGAGGTTCGCGAGCTAGTCACTGGTGAGTGGCTCTTGGCTGCCTTCTATTCCCTGGGAAGAGAAAAGAGCAAGCTTGGCCTGGGGGTTGGTGTGCACCAGGGGTCTCTTGGTCAGGGGAAGTACCCTGCTATTTAGGAGTCTGAGCTGCTGTGACTGGTCCTCAGTCGCTCTACCTCTAGACTTCGCTGCCACAGGTAGAGCTGGCACTGGAGCCCTTAGTTAGGTCCCTTCCCTACCTGCCCTCACTTTGCCACTTTGGCTTCAGATTCCCCCACCTCCCCACCCCCACCCCCCCAGCAGTGCAATGGTCGGGATTGTGCCTTGTTGGGCCCGGGATCACATGACCATCTCCAGCATAGTCCCCTGGCCCAACAAGCATTAGTTCTACCCACCCAGGTATCTGAGAAGGGGTAGAGATGAAAAGTCACCTATGTGTCCAGTCCCAGACCGCCTATCCCTGTGGGCCAGCTAGGAGCTGCTACTGGGTATCCCAGGCTGGCCCAGGCACCTAGGATCTCCCATGACCTTTGTCTCTTCCTACCTCATCCCAGTTGTGCATGATGGAGGGTGGGCAGGTCCTGGGCAGGTGGGAAGGACAGTACTCATGATTAGCATGACTGATTGATGCACCCTGTAGGCACACTCTGGAATCTGTCATCCTACGAACCCCTGAAGATGGTCATCATTGACCACGGCCTACAGACGCTAACCCATGAGGTCATTGTGCCTCATTCGGGCTGGGAACGTGAGCCCAACGAGGACTCTAAGCCGAGGGATGCTGAATGGACTACTGTCTTCAAGAATACCTCGGGCTGCTTGAGGTGTGGGCTGGGCTGGGTGCTTATGGGGCTGTTTGGTGGACGGCCTTCTCAGGGGGCAGGCCGCAGACCCCAGTGTGGGCACACACCTCCAGGACTGGGATCTTCTTTTAGGGACGGCCACATCGTTGTGACCCAGTAACATGGAAGACAGCTGCCCCAGTCTTAGGGCCTAAACCTTGTCACATTTCTTCCTGAGTCCTGAGCATAGGGCCTGACAGGGCTGTGTTCACTCCTAATGGCACTCTGGACAAGGGATGCTGCCTTAGTGACTGCAGCTCTTCTCAGCGTGGCTATGCCCTCTTGTCACCAAGGCCGTCGGAGGAGGGGAAGCTAGTCTCCAGAGGCCTGATCCTACCTCCTTGTGACCCCTGCCCTCACCCTCATCCTGGGAGACCCTGCACTGACTCCAGAGAGTCCTTGGTCCCCACATTTCTGCCTGTAGCCGCTGTAGCCCTACAGGGCCTCAGCAGTGCAAAGAAAGCACAGAGCTGCCACTGAAGTTGGCACAGGGGAGCCCAGAACTGTCTGTACATCAGTTCAGGCCTCTATACCTACCTTTGTCCCTTTCTAAACCAACTGGTGGTCAGGGAAGCCTCCCTATCCCCCAGAGATGCTAGGCCCAGACCCCCTCCTGAAGTCTCAGTAGTCAGGCCACTGCTGCCCACCTACCTTGTGCACAGGCTGGTGTAATCTGCCCAGAGCTCCAACATAGGCTAAAGGCTGTGTTGCCGATGAAGACCCTGCTGCTATGGGGGTTGGGGGGAGTTCCCAAGGGAGCTGGGGGGTCACCTGGCTTGCTCTTGGCCATCCAGGAACGTGAGCTCGGATGGTGCAGAGGCCCGGCGGCGACTCCGGGAGTGTGAAGGGCTGGTGGATGCACTCTTGCATGCCCTGCAGTCAGCGGTGGGCAGGAAGGATACGGACAACAAGGTGGCTGGCAGGGCAGGGTGGGTTCTGGCAGGTTGCAGGCCTGGGCAATCTCAGCCTCCCATAAAGGAAGGATAGGGGTAATAGGAGAGGAAGGGGGCTCCAGAGGAACTGAGTTGCCTGGGTGGCATAGAGGGGAAGGACCCTGGGTGAGAACCACCTTGTTGTGGCTAAACAGTAAGGTGGACAGGCACTAAGGCCTGGACAAGGTCCTGCATGTGATAGTTCCTCCACCCTTTCCCTCTTTTGGCTTTTCCCTGGCAGTCCTTATCCATGAAGGCCTTCCACCTCAGGCCCTCCCATCCAACACCCTGATCCCTTTGGTGCACACTGACCTGTCTTCTCTGGGAGGGTCAGCCATCTCCATGGTTATGTGGCCCTTCCCTACCAGCTCTCCTCTCCTCACAGTCGGTGGAGAATTGCGTGTGCATCATGCGGAACCTGTCTTACCACGTGCATAAGGAGGTGCCAGGGGCCGATAGGTACCAGGAGACTGAGCCTGGGCCCCTGGGTGGCACTGTGGGCTCCCAGCGCCAGAGGCGGGATGATACCGGCTGCTTCGGTGGCAAGAAGGCCAAAGGTGTGTGGATCGGACTGGGGTTCTGCTCTAGGAGACCCTCCCACCCTGGGCTTTCCATTCCCTAGGCTGTTACAGAGGCTGGAAGACGTCCAGTCAGTTGTGGATGGACAGGCAGGGAACCAAGGAGGGCATGCTGTCTTGGGGCACCCAGCTGGCAGACTCAGCCATCTCCGTTTGTACTGTGGGATCCCCAGGGAAGAACAAGAGCAAACCCACACAGTCTCAGGTCCAGAAAAGAGTTCTGAGGGCCCAGGTTGTGAAAGTATCAGACATGGTGCTACCTCCTGATATTGGAGGGCATCTGCAGACCCTAGGTTCCCTAAGGGCAGCCCGTCACACTGCCCACACGAGTACTTTCCAGGTGCACGCAGTGTCTGTGCACTGTCTTCCCTGTCCCACTCATGGGCACTCCTGTCCCACTCATGGCTCCCAAAAGTAATCTGTCAAGGTTCCATGTCCTGCCTGCTTAAATTGGCATGTACAGCGGAAACTGGGGCCTCCCGGGAGGGAATAGGGTGCTGCCCACTTAGGCTCATCTCCTCTCTCCTGTGCTTCCTCCGGCTGCCCAGAGGAGTGGTTCCATCAAGGTGAGTCCCTGTTTGTCCTGTCCAGATCTGACAGGTGCAAAGGGCGCCAGGCAGTTAACCCCTTGCCCCTTGGCTCAGATGTCAACATCCATGGCGCTTGCAGGGTATGCCAGCTTCAGGGCCCTGCCCTATCCTAATTCCTTTTCCAAGCAGCTATTTCCACGATAACTGCACGAATAAGACAACCAGAATGTCAGGCCTAGACTGGTTGGGAGACCAAGTGGCTGTGCCCCTCTGTAGCTTCATATTGGGCTGGCCCTAGAGCTAGAGCAGAGCTCAGGTCAGCAGGATGTAAGATCTGTCTGTCCCCGTGGGTACCCAGGAGCAGAGTCTGTCCCTCCAATGAAATAGAGCAAGGTGTGGCTTGGAGCAACCACTGAAAGGCTCCATGAGACTGGACAGAGGTCCCAGGTTGTCAGAACTGAGCTCTGCCTTGCAAAGGAGATGGGTATCTCCTTATCTCTGCCTTATCTGAGATGGGAGGGTAAGGTAGGTAGGGGAAGTCAGGGGTATAGAGTGGTGTGTGGTGTGTAGACTGAGATTGGTAGGAGTTGGATGGGTCTGCTAGAGGGGCTTGGGCTATGGGTGGAGGAGGCCTCTCCTGGCCAGCAGAACCTCAGTCTGAGTCAAGGCTGAGTTTCTCCTCAGGTGGGGTTTGGGCCCCAGTCTGCCTTGCTGTGTGACCAGGCATGTCCTCTCCTTGTCAGCCCTCAGCTCCACTCCACTGCCCCCTAGCCTGGCCTCCAGACGCCATGGTTCCAAACCAGACAGCCAGGGAGGACTGTGGTAGAAGGGGTGGGCAGTGCAGCTCCCAGCACTCATGAGGGTTGAGTCCTGGTTACTCAGAGCAGAAGGACCCTGAGCCCACTGTCACCACTGTCCTGCCCCCGGGGCTGATCTGCTGTCTAAACACAAAATGCTGCTCTGTTCCTAGAATCTCTTGGTGCCCAGTCCTGGACATGAGGGTGCTCTTTGAACTCTAAACATCCATCCTTGATGCACACCTATCTCTTATCGGGACCTTCCTGATCTCCCACTGTCCTTTTATCCCAGGGAAAAAAGAAGGTGACATGGACCGGAACTTTGACACACTGGACCTCCCCAAGCAAACAGAGGCTGCCAAAGGTCAGTAGGCATAGTTGAAATCCAGACCTAGGATTATCTAGGTAGTGAAGCTTGATCCACTGCACAGGCCTGAAAGGCCATGGGGATCTGGTAAAGAAACATACTCACAGGTGTGGGGACCCATGGAAGATTGTATAATCCCAGGGTACCGACTGAGGGCTTATAGGGTCAGCAGATTGGTCTGACCCTGACACTTAAGGTAGGATAGGGGACAGAGGCATGGGGGTTAGGTATTTTTGGGTTCACATAACATGTGAGGGGCTGGTGGGGATTAGAGTGAGTCCCACAGTGAGCCAGCCTTGTATGTTCTCCAGTGTCAGGAGCTCAGGTTCATTCTGAGAGGGTACAGCCAGAAGGGTACAGTTGGATTCAGTACAGACTGCACTACGAGACCACTCATGGGTATAGAGTGGTTCTTTCTCCTCAGCCCTCATGGCTTTTGAAGTCATCCTATATGTTGGCACTGTCTGGGCACCAAGCACTGGCAGTCAGCCTGAGTGAGATAGGACAACACTGGTAAACGCAGGACCACAGTCTACCTTGGCGTAATGCCAGATTCCACAGTGGGGTGGAAAGACCCGTCATAGGAAGTAGGGGAGAGCATGATAGCCAGGGGGAGGGGAGGGACAAGCCCATGTAAATGGTGGGGGAAGAGGGGCAGATAGGCTTGGAGCATTTGGGGAACATTCTAGAAAGAGCCCTGGGGCCAGGTGTGGTGGTGCGCACCTGTAGTCCAAGCACTGGGGGGGTTGGGGGGGTGGCAAGAGACCTGGGATCGCTTGAGTTCACAGGTTCGAGACTACCTGGGGCAACATAGCAAGACCTGGTCTCGAAAAGCAGCCGGGCATGGTGGCGCATGCCTGTAATCCCAGCTACCTGGGAGACTGAGGCTGGGGATCGCTGAGTCCATGGATTCGAGACTACCTGGGGCAACATAGCAAGACCTGGTCTTGAAAAAGCAGCCGGGCATGGTAGTGCTCACCTGTCATCTCAGCTATCTGGGAGGCTAAAGCTGGGGATCACTTGAGTCCACGGGATCAGGACTACCCTGGGCAACATAGTGAGACCTAGTCTCAAAAGGACAAAAAAAAGAAAGTCCTGTGACGCTAGAGCGTAGAGATCATGGGGCCTGGGCACTGGGGAGGGGATGAGATGGAAAATGGGAGGACACCGAAAGAGCAAGCTAAGTTATTGACAATCAGGCAGAAGCCCTAGTGTAGGCATAGACTGCCCCTGGAGCAGCATGGAGTCAGTCTGCTGCCAGGCACTGCAGTCTCAACTGCTGTGGGGGGAGTCAGAGGCCTGCTGAGACAGGGAGGCGGGGTGGGGCTGGGGGACTGTTGCTAGGTGTGCAGCCCTGGTAACTCAACCTCAGTAACATTGTGAGACCTCCCTGCTAGGGTTTGGTTGTAGGGGAAACTACACCTCCCTCCACCCCAGGCCTCACAGGTGCTCAGACTGCCAGGCAGTCCAAGTCTGTTGACAGCAAGATCAAGGGATGAACCACTGCCAAACCCACTACCTCTTCACTGAGCCTGTTTGTTCCTCTGTGAGATGGGAATGCATTCCTCTGGGGTAGCCATGGAGTCGGCACGTCGATACTAAACAATCCCTGACTGTATTGCATCCATTCCTGTGTCCTGGGAGCTCTGAAGGGAGATGCGAGAAAGAGGGGTCAATAGGGGAAGGTCTGGCTGACCTCGGTGTCCTATTCCCAGGCTTTGAGCTGCTGTACCAGCCCGAGGTGGTACGTCTCTACCTCTCCCTCCTCACTGAGAGTCGAAACTTTAACACCCTGGAGGCTGCTGCAGGTGCCCTACAGAACCTCAGTGCTGGCAACTGGACGGTGAGAGACCACGTCTGCCAGGGAGGGGACAGGGAATTCCTAGCATCACATTGTGCCTGCCCTGCACCCTGGGCTGGGGCTGGGGGTGGGAGGAGAGGAGACAGCACCTTCCCCCCGAGGTCCAGGAGTTTCAGGGCACACAAGGGTGCCTGGAGCACCCTAGGCATTGAAGGTGGAGCTGAGCTGTGGGGGGAGGACTCTTGTCAGTCCAGCTGGAGGGGGTGGTTAAGACTCAGGTGGGAGAGTGTCTAACACGTGCAGAACCACCCTGTACACTGAGCACACTCCCCCACTGCTGCCACTGCCACAGTGGGCCACGTACATTCGTGCCACCGTGCGCAAGGAGCGCGGGCTGCCAGTACTTGTAGAGCTGCTGCAGTCTGAGACTGACAAGGTGGTACGTGCCGTTGCCATTGCCCTTCGCAACCTCTCACTGGACCAGCGCAACAAGGACCTCATTGGTGAGTATGCCTATGGGGCTGAGCCCAGATGGGGGACTGGGCAAGGCTTGGGGTTCTTCCCACTGCTGGTCACTGGGGTCTGGTGGTGGCTGGGGGCGTTCAGCTCACAGCCTTCCCTCAAGTGGTTGACGTCTAGCCCCTAGCACAGCAGGGTCCCTGCATCACCCCGGCCTGAATCTGCCCATTTTCCCGCAAAGGTGGAGCAGAGCGTGTCCTAATGCCTGATCCTACTTCTCAGGGAGCTACGCCATGGCAGAGCTAGTGCGGAACGTGCGCAGCGCTCAGACTCCAGCCAGACCTGGTGCCCGCCTGGAGGAGGACACGGTGGTGGCCGTGCTCAACACCATCCATGAGATCGTGTCCAACAGTTTAGACAATGCCCGCTCGCTCCTGCAGGCCCGAGGAGTCCCTGTGTTGGTGGCACTGGGTGCAGCCAGGTGGGTGGAGGTGCAGCCCTGGGATGGTATGGTAGGTCGAGTGGACCAGGTGCTGACCCTGCCTTCTGGCCGCAGCCAATCCATGCGTGAGGCAAAGGCTGCGTCCCATGTGCTGCAGACGGTATGGAGCTACAAGGAGCTGCGCGGTGCCCTGCAGAGGGATGGTTGGTCCAAGGCACGCTTTCAGGTACGGCTACTTTTCTTTCCTCCCTCATTTTCCCAGGCTGGGCCCACAGGAGCAGCCTGGACCAAATTCATGTCTGTTTTGTGCCTCCGCAGTCAGCCACTGCTAACACCAAAGGGCCAAAGGGAGCAGCAAGTCTTGGTGGCTTTGAGGACAGCACACTTCCACTGGTGGACAAGAGTCTTGGTGAGAGGTGGTGGGCCTGGGGCCCCATCAGTCAGGACTGAGTGGGTCCTTCGACCCACACTGACGACAGTACAGCCAGTGAGGGTGCAGGAAGGCAGCTCTGTCTTCTAGGAAGATGGCCCCAGCATTTTCATCTGTGGTGTCTCCATTGGTGCCAAGTTGGGGCTGGGAGTGGTGGGGCCAGTGGGCAGAGGCCCAGAAGGGTGCAGAGACATTAGTGGCAGAGAGCACCAATGATTGACATAGGCTTGTCTGCTTGTTCCACCCCCACTCCCACCGCTGCTTGCAAACAGCCGGTGCCTGCTTTACACCTTGCAGATGGTGAGAAGCCTGGCAGCCAGGATGTGATACCCCTGGAGACTCTGGGCCTAGGTGAGTGCAGAGGAGGAGACCAGAACCAGAGATAACCAAGTGGGTTTGCCTTGTATTTTGTGCTAGGAAGGTCTTGGAAGGAGATGCTAGCAGGATAAGAGATTAGTTTTAAGGGTGCTCAGGGGAGCTCTTCTGCCTGCCTGTGACTGTTGTCGGCGTCTCTCCCTTTCTTCTTTTTCTGATAAACCTGTCCTTTCAAAAAGCTCAAAAGATTCAGGGCTCTCTGGGAATGAGGGGTGGGCTAGCCAGGGAGGTGTCGGTGCCCAACTAAGGTCTCTTGCCTGTCCTCAGAGCAGTTGGAGGGTCTGGGTGAAGAGGTGGCGCAGCCTTCAGGATAATGATGGGGGGGCAGGTGGGTGCATTTCCATATGCACCCTCTCCTAGGGGCCCCTGCATCTAAGCTAAGAGGAAGGGTCTTCCTCTTGTGTGTCCCTCAGAGGTCCCTTTGTGCCCCCCAACCCACAGATGGATATTCCACCACAGACCGGAGAGAGCGGAGGGCTCGAGGCAGTAACCCTGCAGGGGAGGTTTCTGAGAAAGAACCTTTGAAAGTAAGTGGTTATCAACACCTAAGGAGGTGATGTGTCTAGCAGTTCCGGGGAAGGAGCCACATGTGATACTGAATTTGATCTGGGTCTTGGGGTCCACCTGGGTGGGCCACTCGACCTGAAGACCGAACCCAGGAGCAATGGTCTGGCCTTGGGAACCTCATGTCAGTCAGTCTGGGTGCAGAAGGGTCAAAGCTCCCACCCACAGGGTTGGAGGGGGCGTGGAACAGAGGGCAGTGTACATGGTGGGGTAGTCTGAGCAAGTGTGTGTACCCTTCTCTGCATGTGTATGTGTGGACAAGGGCCGCTGTGGTCCCATATCCAGGGAAACACCACCTTCTCTTCGCTGATCCCCTAGCTTTGGGCACAGCCGTTCGCATCTACATGTCACTCTGCATCTGTGTGAGCTGCACTGGCTAGCCACCCACTGCCCTCAGCCCCACCCTTGGATCTATCCCAGCTGTCCCCACCCGTTAACTAACGTGCTCTCTTTTGCCTCTAATGCTCTCTGCACCATCTGTCTGCTGCAGCCCGACCCTGGCAGGAAGGTCCCTCCTCCTGGGCCCAGCAGGCCCGCAGTCAGGCTGGTGGACGCCGTGGGGGACGCTAAACCTCAACCTGTTGACTCCTGGGTCTAGCTTGCATGCCCGGTACGTTTTCACATCTGGTTTTTGTCTTCTGGACCTTGAGTGCTGTTCTCTCTGCTGGTGCATGCTCTGCTCTCCCTGCATGCTCCCCAGCAGGACCCTTCCTCCAGCTCAGCAGCCACAAATGGCCACATTAAGGAAGGGTGCACCAAGACCAGAGAGGGAGGACATCCCCTTGGCTTGCACACCCAGCCCAGGCATGGCTCTCTTGGGGCCGGGAGATGGGCCCAGACCTTACACTTGCAAATGCCCCAAGCACAGGATCCCTAAGGACCAAGTTGGACTGGCCCTGGTGCCAAACCAGGGATTGGCACCCCCCACTCCCAGCCCTACCCCAGCAGCTTTGTGCCCACTTCCATCCCCTTTGCTTGCAGAGGCAACCACCCAGCCACCAGGCTGCTCTGCTCAGCCTTCCCCTCTCCCTCTTTAGGGCCGGGGCCCCGCCATCTGTTCTTAGGGATCTGATCACAGGGAGAAGGAAACTTCTGGGCCGTCCTGCGCAGACCTTGCTGTGGCATTCGGCGCCCCCTCGCTGCAGGGTTTGGCGGTCCCTCTCACTGAGCCAGGCCAGACTTTCTGGACATTACTCCTCCCTCTTTCCTTGCTCCTTCCCTCTCTTCCTCCTAGGTATGCTAGCTGTTTACAGAAGGGGTGCTCTGTGTGTGTGTTTGTGAGAGAGAGAGAAGGAGAAAGAGGGAGGGGGAGAGAGAGAGAGAGAGAGAGAGAGAGAGAGAGAGAGACTGACCTCCAGGAAGGCTGCAGGAAAGGGCACTTGACTTTGCTTTGGAGCTACCAGCAGGAGAGTGTGCTCCTAACTATGCAGTGCCCCTGGGCCAGGCAGCTGGGCAGGAAGGGTCTTCCCTAGGCCCCATCTCAGACCCCTTGTATGGCCAGCAGACCATGGATGTATGGTTTGCTCTAGGGAAGATGTCCCAGAGAGTGAAGCCTTGGAGGCAGTGAGATGAGGCTCAGGCTATGCTCGCCCCATCCACCTTTGGATATGTGGAGCCCCAGTTTAGTGGAGGCCTTCCCTATGGCCTCGGGCATCCAAATAGCACCTCTGGAACTGACTGTTGGCAGCAGCCAGGGACTATTATTCAGTGCCTGCTGTTTGTGACTTAAAAACAGAAAAAAAAATAGCTGACAAAAAGAATTAAAATCAAAACCATGATATGACTGGTTATTGGTTAGCATCTCAATTTTTGTAAGAAAATTTAAAAATTAAAATAGTAACAAAGGAAGAACGTCTGTCCTCTGTGCCTCAGCTCTCTCAGCATAAGCTACTTGTTCCTGTTTGGGGGTGGGGAGAGGGCCTAGGTGGGCCCTAGTAATTGCTGTATTGAGCTCAGGGCTCAGCTCCCAAGCCCCTTTATATTTTTTCCACATCAGGCTCACTGTGATAACCTTTTCTGTGTGCAACCTGGAGTCAGTTTGCTCCTGGTGGTTTTAGCTAGGCCCTGAGCCTATGGGTGGTATCCAATTGTCTAGGACCCCAATTGGGTCCTTGGGGAGCCTGGCATGGTCAGCTGCCCAGTGAGGGGCTATGGGGCTGGAGGCCCAGGGTGGGTGGGACTGGGGGGCAGCTCTGGCTTTGGGTGTATGCAAACCAGCTCCACTCTGTCACTTGTTTTTTTGAGACCAGGTCTCACTGTTTTGCCTGTGGAACTGCAGGCTCACATTGCCCAGGGTACCATGGGCTCAAGCAGTCCCCAGCCTCAGCTTCCCAGGTAGCTGGGATTACAGGCGTGCGCCGCCACGCCCAGCTATTGTTTTGAGACTAGGTCTTACTATGTTGCCCCAGGCGGGTCTCAAACTGTGATTCCCAGTCCCAGCCGTGCTCCACAGGCAGGAGCTTATAGGCACACGCCACGGTGCCCAGCTCACTCTGTCACTTGTTAACCTGGAAACCTGTGGGTGCACTGTAGGCAACCTAACGTCATCACCCTTTCAGAAACAAGGTCTAGTAGGACTGGTGAGCTCTTGTTACTCAGGACCAGCTGGGGGGACCCAGACCCCGTAGGGCTGTAACAGGGGCCTGTGGCCATAGGAGCAGTGCTGGGCCGGGCTAGCTCCCTCTCCACTGCTGTAGCCAGGAGCCCCTGGGCAGGCAACATCCAGTCCAGGGGAACATGGTATCTTTGGTGCCAAAGCTGACGGTACCGAAGGGAAGGAGCAGCGTAATGGTTGAAAAGAAGCACAGAGTTTGCATCATAGTTAAACAGTTACATCTTTACTTTATTTTAATGTCCTTTAAACATAATACTGGTATATTCGATTATTAACAGCCAGTTGGTTTTAGTAAATACATTTCCTTCTTAAACTGAGGTGAGAAAACTCAAGTGTGCGTGAGTTGCTTAGTGTCCACACTGAGGCACCGTGGCCCTCTAGTGGCAGCAAACCTTAGGGACTGACCGAGTGCCCTCCCAGGGGGTTCCAGATGTTCCCAGCTCCCCACTACCCCTTGTGTCTTCTTGGCTCTGTCTGTGCCTGAGGACTTGCCTAGACGTTTATGAAACCAACTAGAATGCTGGTGGGGGTGAATGATACTGTCACTGGGACCACCTGCTCTGATCTGGCTGGTATTTACTTTCTACAGTTTATTGCAGTGATTTTGCATAGTGAGCCATTTGCAGTCGGGGTGGGTGGTCTGTGACAAGCTGGATCCACTCTGCAGAGGGGCCAGTGTGGGCAAACCTGGGCATCCCAGGCCTCGAGTATGTTATGTCAGGGACAGATAGCCTAGAACTGGAGAAGGGGGATTGGCAGGAACACCTCTACCATACTCTTCATAACCAGGTTTGGTAAGAAAGCCTACAGTAGGGTGCATAATTAAGGCTGTGCCAGGCTGCGTGGGCCCAGATAGACGACCTTTTCTAAGCCATCCACCACCAACTGCGAATATTCCAGGTAAGAGGGGAAGTGCGTGCATTCAAAGCAGCTGTTTCCACGTACATGTGCCAGAAATTCTGGTGCTCCTGGGAAGATGACATTATCGGCCAACAGCACCGTCCCTTTCCGCAACAGGCCATTCTCCTATAGGAAACAGATAATCGGAGGGGGTGAGCATCAGGGGATGCCCTATGATCCACACCCAAACTAGAATAGGGGCTCCTGGCTAGATGGGGAGCCACTGGCCTGTGCATGATCCTCAAGTCAACCCAGCCCAAATCCTGGGGCCATACCAGTCTCTCCACTGTCCTCTGTCCCTCCAGCAGTGATCACTGCAGGGAAAGGCTACACTGAGCATGAACACTTCTTCAGCTCTGAGCATCTTTTATTCCTCTAAACTGTACCCTTAGTCCCTATAACTGCATGAGGCACACAGTAGATATTCACTAAATGCTAGGAGATGAGTGACGTGATTTGGGGCAACTTAAGGCCAGTAGGGCCTTCTGTCTCCCTGGTGCCAGGAACATGTTGCTTTCCCAGGTGGAAGATGTCTGGTACTGAACTGTTAGCCTGACCTGGGTTACTCTGAAGGGGGTTGGGGGAAGGTAGAGCAGACCTCCCACCCACATGTCTGCTCCCCCAGGGGTACAATCTAGACATGGCCAACCTGTTATTTGAGACATCTGATGTCCACCAGTGCCTGGGCAGCTGGCTAGCATTCCTGACCATGGACATTGTGCAGAGAGAAGGAAGAACAGCTGGACACAGCCAGGGTAGTGACCTAGGGCCACTATTTCTAAGCTGGGGAGGAACTGCTTAGGTTACAGGAAGCAGTAAAAAGAGAGCAATTTGTGGGGGCAGGGGAGACAGGCACATCAGGCGAGGGCAAAGGATGCCCTTAGTTAGCCTGTCTGGTCTGACTTTGGAACCACAAGCTTTTTAGTGTGTACAGGCACATAACCATAAAGTAAAAAAATTAAACACCGAAAGTAAAATCAAACAAATTGCTGGCAGGCCACACACCAGAGCATCTCCAAATGACCTAAAAAAGGCAAAGCTTTAGAACCGTGCCTGGGACGGTCTTATAGAAACCTCAGCTGTCCTGGTGGTAACTGTGGCCATTTCCTTCCTGTGGGGGAAGCTAGGGCCCTCAGCCAGAGTCGTGGCCAACATAGCTATGAGGTCAGTGATCCAAAGGAGGAGACCTAGACCAGGCCCCAAAAGACGGCTCAGGTCTGGGGCAGGATATGCATATGAACCCCCAAGGTGGGATCGTGCTGAAGGACTGAGGCACAACCACTGGCCACAGATGGGACAATATGTAAAAGTTGTGACATGCACCCGAGACTAAGTACTGCCTCCCTCTTGGCCCCTCTGTGTCTCTTGGCCCCTCTCTGTCTCCTCGTTCTGGGGGAAATTCAGCTGCCATGTTGTGAGCAGCCCCGTAGAGACATCTAAGTAACTGAGGCCATCTTCAAGGGACCATCCAATTTTGAGTTGCCACTGTCCTCTAAACCCCTTATACCTGCAACTGAGGAAGGGGCTGCAGTGCGCCCCAGAAAGCATGTTGAAAAAAACAGTCATCCTGATTCATGACTTCTCTTCTTTTGATGCAATTATCAGCTTTGAACAAGCAGCACTAGAAAACTGCTAGTTTTCTAGTGACTGAATGGCAAACTTTGCTGCTTTTTTTTTTTTTAATAAATGTAGGCCCCTCTAATGATCACACACTAAAACTGCTGAAATCCTTTGGTATTCCTGCACACAGACCTAGCTGGGTCAGCCACCAGGTCTCTATGCTCAAGTCTTGATTTCCAGGTCTCTGTCCCCTGCCTGGGAATGGGCATCCTCTGCCCAGTTGTGCTTCTCACAGCTGCCCACTCTTGGCCTGTGGACCTCCCTGCCATTCCCCCACTGCTTGCCCCTCTTGGCTAATGCAGGTCCCTATACAATGTCTCCATCTTGTCCCTGATCCCCCTCCCCTTGCCCTCCCAAGCATTCAGCACCTCCCTGGAGTTTCCAGCCTCTGCACTGCCCTCCCTACAGCCAACCCTCCCTTAAGCTCAATGGCAGTCTTTCTGGAAGACAAGTCTGACCTTGTCCACCGCCCTAATGTTCTGTTCCCTTTCATAGCCACTTCACTAGCACTAGTCCCTTCCCACTATGTCCAGCACCTGACATTCCACACCTGCCTCATAACCACCTGAGCAGGGGCTGAGATCCACTGACCAGGTGGCTCCTGTGCTAGGAGCCAGCACCAAGGCTCATATTAGTCAGTGTATGGTTCACCTCCAGCAGGAGTGTGTCTGGCAGGTACCGGTCCTTCCAGTGGTCAAGGAAGACCATGTCCAGCGTGTCCACGTCATATTTCTTCTTTAGCTGGGGGATGATGTCTTGAGATGCCCCAAGGACAACAGTTACCTGGAACAGTGCTCTGTCAGTGCTTGCACCCAAAGGGACGAACACCCACAGAGGGGTCTCCAACAGTTTTGTGATTTAGGGAGCTACATCCCCATAACCTGCCCTCCTCCCTCCAGGGGCAGCCTCAGGATTCTCCACCCAGGGTTCTGTGGCCTGGAGGTACCCTGGGGCATGACCTGGGTCCTTCCCTGTGAGCTTTGTCTTGCCTACATCCTGCCCCTGGAGCTTCCGTGTCCACATCAGTCACCCAGGTCAAGTACTATACCCTGTCTTGCAGGCCTGCAAAGTCCAGCATTTGCTGGGTGATGGTGGCAAACTCAGGGTTGAACTCGATGGTGAGCAGACGAGCACCAGGTGGTAGCAGACGACCCATACGCACAGCTGAGTAGCCACAGTAGGCCCCCAGCTCCAGCAGCACTCGAGGTTGCTCAAGCTCCTGTACCACAGCATCTACAATCTCTCCTAGTAGGGGGGAAGGGGAAGGGTGAGTACAGCAGAGGCAGAAGGAGGGCTGCTCCCAGATCTGAACCTGCTGCTTTCTGACTGAGTAACAGCCCCTCCTAATGCCCACCTTGGTCCTTCCCTGAGACCCTGGCCCACCACACGCATCCTTCAAACTCCCTCAGACTTCTGTGACACATTGGTCTCTCTCTCCTACTGTCCGTGGCTAGCCCATCTCATCCTAACCCACAGTCATCCCCTGCGTAAGCTCCCGCCTCACACTACCCTTGTGTTGCACTCGGGGCCTCCCTGGCTACCTGTGCTAGTACTGAGGGGGCTAAGCAATGAGGGTCACACCCATCTCTGGGGCTGAGTCCAGGGGAGCAGCACAACACATGTCAGTGCCCAGGCTGGAGTCCAAAGGTCGGGAGGCAGCCCAGGGTCTGGGTAGACAGAGTCCAAGAGGCTCCATGCTCTTGTCCTCACACTCCACTAAGGCACTTGAACCCACTGCCTGCTGTGTGCAACACCCAGCTCTGCTGGATGGCACGTGAGCACTGGGCCTACACACAGCCCTGCAGTCCCCACTCACCACTGTTGGCTGAGCTGGACTATGGCAAAGGAACCCTGAACCATGGTCTTTGTTAAAGTGTGCTCCTTCCCATGGTTATGACCCAGAAATGGGGTCATAACAGGTCTCCCATGAGCTATGTACCTGGGGTCAGAAAGCAGGGTCCTACATGGACCCCCAGCATGGGGCCCCAATTCCCATGCCCAGTATCTGTCAGCCAGGCCACCCTTGTTTTTTTAACTCCTCTCTCAGCCCCCCCCCACCTACCTTTCTTATCACCCACATTCATGGCCCATTCCTTCTGTGAACAGTAGCCATCAATGGCCTCCATCACACTCTGCGGGTCCCCAGCCACAGCGTGTTGCAGCACGTGGTGCAGGATGCGCTGCTCCTTGCTGTTGCCCATGAGCAGATTGTAGATAGGCTGCAGGACCAACTCGTTCCAGAAGACAAGGAGTAAGCCCCGGTATCTTGAAAAGAGCAGCAGTGTCAGTAGCAACAAGCCTGCTAAGAGGGCTGCCAGCAGCAGGAATGGGGCCTCCGGCATCTGACAGGACAGAGATGGGGTGGGAAGGGGGAAGGAGAGCAGGTTTCTGTGTTTAGTGGCTGGCCAGATACCCCACAGCCAATCAGAGCTTTCCACAGCAATGGTGTCAGTCTGCCCCTGCTAATGCCTGCATCTGCTCCTCAGTTTGGAAGTGATGATAGTGTGCTGATATTGGCCCAAGGTTCAAGAGGCTTACCACATGCCCCTTGGCCATGACAATGCCAGGGTCGCTAGGGTACCTCTTCCCACAACCATCTTCCTACCCCTGGGCCCACACCTCAGGTGGATGGAGCTGGTTTGTGTACAGATGCTGGTGATGAGCCACTGTCCTGACCAAAGAGGGTGCAGACCTATAGCCATTCCCCCTGAAGGATAGCCATGCAGGGACAGGGATAGCTTGTCCCTTCACAAGGAAGCAATGCCTTGCTTCTTATACCAGAATGTGGATCTGACACTTCAAGCTGTACCAGCCAGTGACAGCCAGCACAAACTCCTGGCAAACAAGACTTTGGGCAGTAGCTTGGGACCCAGTCATGTAAGACTGGTCCCACAGCCCCTGGAGACATAACAATGCTGAACATTATGGCTGTGGGTCTTCTGGCCAGCTTGGAGAAAGCTCACAAAAGATCAGGGCACTGTTCATGGTTTCAGGCCAGAGACCCTCAAGTGGAAAAGGATGAAAGAGGGACATGGGATGCTTCTACCAGAGCTGGTGGTGGCTCGGGTTCACTCACAGGAAAGGGACTTAGGACCCTGTGACCACACAGGACCCTGCTTTCTGAGAAGTTCCCATTTGGAAAAGCACATGTGGAATAATAGGCAGGAGAGATCCCTTGATAACAGGTCAGGGCTCCAAACCTCAATGCCCTGAATAAGAAGGCAAGGGGGGGGGGGGGGGAAGAAGCTTGACAGAGCAGTGGATGAACAGGAATACTGGGGCCCTGCAGCGGCAGTGTGAACACTAAGACTTCTAGGGGATCTTCAGTAACGGTCTGTTACACAAGGCAGAGCAAATAATTTCAGCAAGTCATAACCACACACAATGAACCTGAATCCTTGACTCATACCCCTGCTCTTCCTGCTCCCAATGGCAGCATCTTAAAATACACCAGTAAAATCTTAAATATACCAGTAGCACAGGCAACAAAATAAAAACAAGAGGAATTTCACTAAATAAAAACTATCAAAGGATATTATCAAGGAGCCAAAGGACAACTCACAGAAGGGAAGAAAATTATTTACAAGTCATACCTAAGGTAGGTTTAAGGTCCTAAATATATATAAAAATACTCCTATGATGCAACAACAAAATAGCCCAATTAGAAAACTGGCAAATATTTAGATAAACATTTCTCTGAAGAAGATATACCAGTAAGCACAGCAGCACTAGCCATTAAGAAACTGCAAGTCAATAGCCAGGTGTGGTGGTGCGTGCCTGTAATCCCAGCTACCTGAGAGGCTGAGGCTGGGGATCACTTCTTGAGCCTAAGGGTTCAAGACAACCCTGGGCAACAGCGAGACCTAGTCTCTAAAAAAACAAAACTGCAAGTCAGAACCACAATGAGGTATCACTTCATAGTCATTAGGATGGCAATTCTCACAAGTAAACAAAGTGGAAAATAACAAATATTGTAGGGAATGTAGATAAACGAACCTTTCTGCATTGCTAACAGCAGTGTAAAATGGTACAGCTACTAGGGTCAGAACAGTTTAGTGGTAATTCAAAAGTTCTGCTGTTAAGTATATACCCCAAAGAACTTGAACTTGGTCAAGGACTTGAACTGATGTTAGTACACCAATATCCACAACAGCATTATTCACAACAGCCAGGAGGTGGAAACAATTTGTGTCCATGGACAGATGATTGAGTTTTTAAAATGGGGTATGTCTATACATGGAATATTATTTAGTTATTAAAATGAAGTAATGACACATGCTACCACATGGGTGAACCTTGAAGACATATGGTAAGTGAAATAAGGCATATTCAAAAAATATTGTTTTCCTACAAATATGAAATTTCTAGAATATCTAGAATCTGTAGAGAGAAAGTAGTGGACTCCACCCATAACATGTCAGAATAGTGAGGTTCTCATAAACCTCTTCCCTAAATATGATTATTTAAAAAAATAATCTTGCCTTTAGAAAATTTCATCAGCTTATCAGTGACAAGGAACTAAAACTTGAAAATCTTCATCTGAGTTTAGTGACTCACTGTTGGGGTGAAGCAGGAAGATAGCAAGGGAACTGCAGCTATGGCAATGGCCATCCCAGTCAGCTGAACAAGTCGGGACTGTGTACAGATCACATGCAGGGGATTTCATTCACTGAGTGTGGAGTGCAGACTACCTAGCTACCTAGCTACAGGGTATTGGTTCAGCTGCAGAAAATCTGGCTGCTGACTGCATGAGTGTTGAAGCATCTTTCAGTTCCCATTGGAAGGCCTGAAAGAGATCTGCTATACATTGCACATCGTGCACCCTGTACCACAGAAAGAAATAGCAAGGAAGTGGAGGGTCAATAAGCAGGGTTTGCTTTGCAGAGCAAGGGAAAAGTTAACACAAATTTCTCTGATTGAAATAATCCGACTGAATCTATGGACCCCAGCACAGGACCCCTTTCCTTCACCTGCCACCAAATTGAACTATATAAAGAAACCATTAAAGCCACAGTGTCCCGACTGGAAAACACCAGTAAGACAAAACATGCCTAGGAGACAACAAGCATCTGAATATAGTATGGAAAAGTTGAAACAGAAGAACAGAAGTCCAGCAACTGACACAGAATCTGAGAAAACAATGATTTTAGGATAACAACTTAAAAAAAGTCAATGAAATCCTGAAAGGACAGGCTGTACACACAAGCAGATGCAGGATCTTAAAAATGATCCAAAAACTTGGCCGGGCACGGTGGCTTGTGCCTGTAAGCTTCAGCCTATGAAGGGGCTGGGGCTAGGGATCGCGATTTGAGTCCTACCTGGGGCCTGTAGCAAGACCTAGTTCCAAAAAAATAGCTGGGTGTGGTGGCGCACACCTGTAATCCCAGATTGCTTGAGTCTGTGGTACCTTGGCAATGAGAGCCTGCGGTTCCACAGGCAAAAATAGCAAGAAAAAAAAAATTCGAAAACAGAGTTCTTTACTAAAGAAATTGAAGATACTAAACATATACACAGACATACTTGCACACATACACATGCACGCACATGCTAAATGAAATGAGGACAAATACAGAAAGTATGTTAAATAGATTTAAGCTGGTAGAAAAAAATTGGAAATTAATAAATGGAAATTAATCAATTCATATCCTGGGGACTTATGTCAGTCCCCAGGAGAAGAGGAAACATAAGGATAAAGGTGAAGAGAGAAGGAAGCAGGGTCCCTATTCAAAGAATTAATACCTGAGACTTCTCCAAACCTAAGGAAAGAAATGAACATGAATGTACAGGAAGTGAAAAGAACACCCAGATTTCAAAATATAAAATGACCTTTAACAAGACACATCATGGTGTCTATAGCCATACCACCCTGAACGTGCCCGATCTCGTCTGATCTCGGAAGCTAAGCAGGGTCGGGCCTGGTTAGTACTTGGATGGGAAACAAGACACATCATGGTTAAATTAACAAAACTCAAGTCACCTTGATTAGACTTAAAGCACATTTCTTAAAATCAGATAACATCAAGGCCAGAGAGAGTAGAGTGGTATTTAAAAATCTAAAAGATGAAAACGTCCAGCCAAGAATTTTCTACCTGCAAAATTATCATTCAAATATGGTGGAGAAATAAGGGCTTTTCCAGATGACCAAAATGGATGAAGTTCATAACCATCAGATTTGCCTTAAAAGAAAAAAAATTTTTGAAAGGAATTCTTTATAAGAAAAGAAAATAAAAAACCTTGAGCATGTTGACAAATAGTATAAATAAATAATACAAAGAATACTATGAGATAAAACATTAAAGAGAAAGCATAAAAGTACAGGATCTGGCACAATCCCTTTGTGTGGTAATCACAAACAAAAATCCCAATAGAGCAACCTAGAGGAAGGAATGAAGACACTGAGAGAACCACCAGGGAAAGCCATTTAAATGAAATGTCAGAAACTCAAGGAGAAAAGAAACAAAATATAAACAAATAGGAAATAAATTCAAGAACAGCAGTAAATAAGCTGCACATAGCAATAATCACCTTAAGGGTGAGTGATCTAAACTCTCCAAGTGAAAGACACATTGCCAGATTGGATCAAAAAAACATGACCCAATATATTACACATACAAGAAATAGGTATACCTAAGATCTTAAGGCAAACAAACTGCAAATGAAAGACTGGAGCAAGTCAATAACTAGAGAGGACTAAAGCAGTAGCCAGTGTTCTCATAGATGATGAGTGAGACATTCAGCCAAAAAAAGCAATTAGGGACACTGTATGATGATCAAAGAGCCTATCCATCAAGAGACTATTACTATTATTAATATTTACACAGTGCACCTAAATACATAAAACAGCTACTAAGATAACTAAAGCAAGACAATGGCAGAAAATGAATGCGATCTCAACACATAACACAGTAAACAAGGAAACAATAGCCTTAAAGGGAATAATGGATCAGGTGGAGTCTGTTGACATCAACAAATCTTTCCATTCCCAAAAAAATGAATCCACATTCTCCTCAAGTGTATGTGGAACTTGTTCAAGGGTGGGTCATAAGCTGAGATACAAAACATCTTGAAAAACTTAATAAAAGTCTATCAAAGCATCTTTTCTGATCACAGAGTCTAAAGATAGAAATCAACAACAGGCCGGGCATGGTGACTCGTGCCTGTAAACTTCAGCCTATGAAGCGGCCGGGGCTAGGGATCATGGTTCGAGTCCCACCGGGGGCAACACAGAGAGACCTAGTCCCCCAAAAATAGCTGGGCGTGGTGGCACGTGCCTGTAATCCCAGCTACCTGGGAAGCTGAGGCTGGGGATTGCTTGAGTCTGTGGTATCCCGGGCAATGAGAGCCTGCGGTTCCACGGGCAAAAATAGCGAGACCAAGTCTCAAAAAAAAAAAAAAAAAAAAAAAGAAATCAACAACAAATAGAAACCTAGAGAAACCTAAATGGGGAGATTTAAAAAACTGGTTTTGAGTACCTCCAGAGAGATGAAGAAACCAAACGAGAAATAAAAACCAAAGGAAGCGAAAGAAAGTGATGTTACCAGACCCTAAGAGATGCCCTAAAAATAGTATAAAGAGGGAAGCACATAGCACAGACCCACACCAATAATAAAAAGGTCATAAATGAACAGTCTAACTTTACATCTTTAGAAACTAGAAAAAGACAAAAACCAAACAATAGAAGAAGAAAGGGAGTAACAAAAATTACAGCAGAAGTTAGTGAAATGGAAACCAAAAGTATATAAAAGATCAATGAAACCAAGAGCTGGTTGTTTGGAAGGATAAACAAAGTTGATAAGCCCTTAGCTAGACTCACAGTGAAAAGAGAAAAACCAAATGGAAAAACTCATAAATGAAACAGGCAAAGATACAAAAGATACCTCAGAAATAGAAAGGATCCTAAGAAACCACTGTGAATGTCTATATGCAAACAAATTGGACAATCTAGGAGAAATGAATAAATTTGCAGAATCAGACAACCTTCCAAGACTGAACCAGGAACCAGAAATACACAGCTTGAATAGACCAATTCACAAGCACAGAAGTTGAAAGAGTTGAAAGAGTAATCAAAAGGCTCCTTGGGAACAAAAACCCAGGACCAGCTGGCTTCATTAGACCTTCCCAAAAGATCTAATGCCTAACTTTCTCAGACTCTTCAAAAGAATTGAAGAGGTAGGTGGAGGAGGGACTCCCAAACACACTTTATGAGACCAACATTACCTTGATCTTTAAATCAAGCAAGGATAGTAGAAAAAGAGAAAATTATACACTGGTACCTCTGATGAGCACAGACACAAAATTTCTCAATAAACTCTTGGCAAGTGGAATCCAACCATATATTAAGAAACTCATTCACCGTGACCAACTGGGATTGAGCCCAGGGTTGCAAGTCTGCTTCAACATATGCAAATCAGTCAATGACATTCACCACATCCACAAAAAGATGAAAATCAGCTGGGCACAGTGGCTCGTGCCTGTAAGCTTCAGCCTATGAAGTGGCTGGGGCTCGGGATTGCAGTTTGGGTCCCACTCGGGGCAACACAGTGAGACCTAGTCCCAAAAAATACTGGGTGTGGTGGCATGCGCCTATAATCCCAGCTACCTGGAAAGCTGAGGCTGGGGATTGCTTGAGTCCATGGTACCCCGGGCAACGTGAGCCTGCAGTTCCATGGGCAAAAATAGTGAGACTTAGTCTCAAAAAAAAAAAAAAAAAAAAAAAAAAAAAAAAAAAAAAAAAAAAAAAAAAAAAAAAGAAAGATAAAAATATGATGGTTATGATGGTTTCAGTAGCTCCTGATACAACATTCAACGAGATTGCTTTATGACAATCTCATTTATGACAAAAAACTCTCAATAAACGGGGAGTAAAAGGAAGTTATCTCAACATAATGAAGGTCATGTTTGATTGGCCCATGGCCAACCTCATTATTGATGCCAAGAAGCTAGAAGCATTTTCCCTAAGATCACGAACAAGACAAGGATGTCCACTGTCACCACTGCTGTTCAGCATACTATTTGCATTCCTAGACAGAGCAGTTAGGCAAGACATAGACATGAAGGGAATCCAAACCTATCTTGTGAGAAAATAAACAAGGATATAAAATAATGTCATTAATTAAAATATGGAAATAAAAAAACTACAAGTTAAGGTATATTAACTACAAGTTAAGGTATATAGCTAGTGGACAGGTTTAGTTGCCAAAGCTGTGAATGAGAGAACAAAAGTTAAACCTGTTTAATATTTCATGTAATTTAGATTTCAATATTGTTATGAGATCTGGAAATAAAAATACCTTCATAAACCATTTTTCATGGCTAAAAACCTATAAATGTGTAATTTTTCATATAAACCTTGAAAATTAATTGTACTGGATAAATTGCTACATTAAAATTGTACTGGATAAATTGCTACATTAAAAAAACCCATATGAAGGGTACTGCAGGCTTGCAGGGGCCACAAAACTGCAATGTGGCCAAGGCTATGGTGGTGACTAGAGCTGCTGATTGACATGAACTGCTGGAGAAGATCTCGGGTTTTTGAGAGGAGATTGATAGATGTATTCATTGCAACCTGCCACTGGATGTTGGAGGATACTTCTTACAGTAGTATCTCTCCGAATGGCCACTGGTGCCTGGAAGTGGCAACAGACCCTGAGACACAAAAGCTGTCATCCTTCACATTATTATGGAATCATTCTTTTTTCATTATTTGCTTTCTCACTCTAACAGGTGTGTTCTTTGCTGGAATACACAAGAGAGCAGTTGCACCATTAGTTATAGTGGCTCTATGTAGAACTGTACTAACAGTTGCATATAACTTGTGATGACATAGGAAAACTAATTTTGAATCCTAGACCTCAAGTTCAGTGACAATCTGTACTCACTTTTATTTTTATTTATTTGTTTGTTTTTGGATTTCTTACAGAGTATGATTGTTGATCCTCATGGGAACTTCCACACCCTCCCCTGCCACACCCCATTCTGTTCACTCCATCTCATATCTTATTGCTGTTGTCCATGTTTGGCCCTTGGGTCTTTTTCTTTTCTGAAGTTATCCTGGGTGAAGATGTGGTTTCTTGGTAAATGGTAGACCACACTACTTAGGTTTCCAGCCCTAATTTTGTGATCCAAGGTTGGTCTGAGGTCATTTGGCTTATTTCATTGCCTCCTTGTTCTTGGTGACTGTTACCTCCGTTCTGTTTTCTGTCCCATTTTGTTGCTTCTTTGCCTTGTATTTCAACTCTTTGACCTAGGGAATCTGACCCCCAGTCTCTCTCTCTCTCTCTCTCTTCTCTCTCTCTCTGTCTCTCTCTCTCTCTGTAGAGAGGTTCCTCGATAGGGACAGCCATTCGTGGATGGTAGGTCTGACTGGTCTCCTGTTTTGGTTTGCAGCTCTGTTGTGGAGCCGCTGTCATATTTCTGCAGCCTTCCTTCCCTGTGAAAAGGGGGTATGCTTTGCCGTTGTTGAAGGTGTCTTTGAACCAGGATTTTGGCTCCAAAATACTCAGTGATGTTGTTGTAATTCTATCATAGATAGACTCTTTGCTTGGTATCACAGTTCAGTGTTCAGTGGTTCTCTCCAAGCTCTTTTTGAGTCCTACCTAGGTGGTATGTCTTTCTAGGGCCTTATTCTTATCCCTCATCTCTTTTATATTTGTGGTTAAAGGCTCCTAACCCTCCTCCCCCCACCCACCGCCGCATACCCCAGCCTGTCTTTTGGAAGGACTAGAGTGCAGCAGTGGTGAAGGTCCAACCCAGCACTGCCTGGGCAGACTCTGGCCCCCGACCACCGATGGGATGGGATGGGCACATGCAAAAGCGCATAGAGTGCCAGCAAGGCCGGACGACCCTGGGGTGTGGGCAGCTATGCCCGTGGTGCCCTGAACTCACTATGGTTTTTTTTTTTTTTTTTTGAGACCAGGTCTCGCTATTTTTGCCCGTGGAACCGCAGGCTCTGGTTGCCCGGGGTACCACAGACTCAAGCAATCCCAGCCTCAGCTTCCCAGGTAGCTGGGAGGACAGGCGTGCACCACCAAGCCCAGATGTTTTTTTGGAACTAGGTCTCACTCCAGGCCCCAGGTGGGACTCGAACTGCGATCCCTAGCGCCGGCCGCTTCATAGGCTGAAGCTTGCAGGCACGAGCCACCATGCCCGGCCTTCACCATGGGTCTTAAAAGAGCCTTTCTTCTAATAAGTGATGCAGAAAGAAAAAAAAAAAAAAAGGCCAGAAAGATTCCTTTTACAGTCAGATATGTGAAGGTTAGAGCAAAAAGTGACAAGAAGTGTGCAATATCTACTTAGATTATCTTGATGATGACCACTGGAATGCCTGGTGTTTTTGGTGCCTTTGATTATCTGTTTCAGCTAATTAGTACTTCAGGTACAAAGGTTTATACAGATCAAGTATGTATGTATGTCACTAAGTTAAACTTGGAAACAGAATTTCAGTTTTTTTAAGTGTTTTTGCAAACTACTATCAATAACAAATCAGTGTCAACACTTAAAAGGAAAATATTATGTGGACCTTATTCTCCTCTACCAGTAGCTCAGGAATATCTACTTGCTAGCTCCACCATACTTGAAAACCAGCTTTCTGTATGATTGTATCTTTCATTCTTACACTTCTCTTTTTTAATCATAATGCAAGAAAAACATTGGATTGACTTAGACTAAGAAAAGTTCATATCTATTATGTTAAGAAATTACAGATGTTTAGAAATAGTGAACAGCTAAATAAAATAGTGAATTTCAACCACTGTTGTGATATTTTACAGTTCACTGTTTTCATTTAATACTAAATATACTGTATTTTTAATATAACTTTTTAATAACTTTAAGAATACCCCAACAGCTCAACGTTACTAGCAATCAGGGAAATGCTAGAAATCAAAACCACAATAAGATACCACCTTACACCA
The DNA here is from genome assembly GCA_004024945.1 of Uropsilus gracilis. Classification (NCBI taxonomy): domain Eukaryota; kingdom Metazoa; phylum Chordata; class Mammalia; order Eulipotyphla; family Talpidae; genus Uropsilus; species Uropsilus gracilis. Next base: position 65,220 of record PVHY01003948.1, read on the forward strand.
GTAAGAATGGCCCACATACAAAGAATGGGAAACAACAAGTGCTGGCGAGGATGTGGAGAGAAAGGAACACTCTTACACTGCTGGTGGGAATATAAACTGGTCCAACCACTATGGAAAGCTGTGTGGGGACCCTCAAATTAATGAAAATGCAACTACCATTTGACCCAGCAATTGATCTCTTGGGAATCTACCCAAAAGAGACCTCAATGTGGGTACAAAGGGACACCTGTGCTCGGATGTTTACTTACTGCAGCACAATTTATAATTGCAAGGACTTTGAAGCAACCTAAATGCCCCGAAACAGAGGACTGGATGAAAAAAATGTGGTATATATACACAATGGAATATTACTCATCAATTAAAAATGACAAATTTGATGATTTTATGACAACATGGATGTACTTAGAAGAAATATTAGCAGAAACAAGTCAAAAAGAAAAAGAAACCAAATGGTTTCACTAATATATGGGATATAGTGAAAAAATAAACAAAAGCCTTGTTGAAAAGTCAAAACAAGCTAAGCACCAAACTGAAGCACACAACTTTGGCCAGGAGGAAAAGGGAGAGAATGGTGGGAGGGGGGGGGGGATCCCTCGGATTACAATGATGTGAATTTTATATATAAATAAATTAGAAAAAAAAAAGAATACTCCAACAGCTTCTGAGTATCCAAGTTTTGTTACAAGTTATAACATCTGAGAATCTGATGGTCATTGTTTCAGACAACTGAATTTTATGTTGTGGTAGACATGTTGTTATACTAGTATTGCACAGGTATAACTTAAGGTTCTGTCACAAGAGTCACCTGGAGCAGTGCCACAAACAAAAGCCCACAGTTCTATTTAGAGTGACAGTGACATATTGTGCATGCATACTAGTCATGTGTACTATAAATAGCCCTTGAAATTAAATCAGTGGAATTGTAGTAAATATTTTAAAGAACTGAAAGTGCCTTTTACCTGTTTATTAGATGAGTCTGAAAAAGTTTAAATTGCTGGGCATGGTGGCACATGCTTGTAAACTACAGCTTATGGCATTGTGGCGGGGTCTGGGGATTGCGGTTCAAGTCCCGCCCAGGGCAACACAGTGAGACCTAGTCCCAAAAAATAGCTGGGTGTGGTGGCGCGTGCCTGTAATCCTACATACCTGGGAAGCTGAGGCTGGGGATTGCTTGAGTCCATGGTACCACAGGCAATGTGAGCCTGCGGTTCCACGGGCAAAAGTAGTGAGACCTAGTCTCAAAAAAAAAAAAAGAAAGAAAAGGTTTAAATTATTTCATGAATAATCTTTTAAATTTCATTTAACACAAAGCTTACAACTCAGTAACAGGAAAAAAAGGCTTTTTTTTTTAAACAAGACTAACATTTAAATTAAATGTTCATTTTGGTTTTCACATATATAGAATTTTATTCTCTAGTCCTAAGGAATTTTGAGTGTATTGTGCTTTATTTTATTTTCTATAAATCTTGTAGATAAATATATGTACATAAAAATAAATATGTCTAAAAATAAATCTACATGCAAAGTGAATTTAAAATAGATTAGAGAATTGGACATATAACCTGAAACCATAAAACAAATAGAAGAAAACAAGTGATAGACTTGTAAAGATGAAAATAAAAAAAACTACAAGTTAAGGTATATAACGTAGAGCAGCAAGTGGACAGGTTTAGTTGCCAAAGCTGTTTGTGAATAAGTAAAGTAAAATGAAAAAAACAAAAAAACAAATGCAACTACATCAGACTAAAAAGCTTTTGCACAGCTAAAAAAAAAAAATTATATAAACAAAAAGGCAATCTATACAGGGAGAAGATACTTACACATCTTCATGTGACAAGGGGTTAATTTCCAAATATATAAGTAACGCACACAATTCAACAACAATAACCACCCCCCCCCCAAAAAAAAAGACCTAATAGATACTTCTCTAAATGGTCTACTGGGACATGAGAAAATCAACATCACTTAAAAGGGAAATACAAATCAAAACTATAATGAAATACTGATCTATATAAAAAAGACTGAACTAAACAAGTATTGGTTCGGGGCACAGTGGCTTGTGCCTGTAAGCTTCAGCCTATGAAGTGGCCAGGGCTAGGGATCACAGTTGGAGTCCCGCCTGGGACGTAGTGAGACCTAGTTCCAAAAAATTAGCTGGGCATGGTAGCACGTGCCTGTCATCCCAGCTACCTGGGAGGCTGAGGCTGGGGATTGCTTGAGTCTGTAGTACCCCGGGCAACAAGAGCCTGCGGTTCCACAGGCAAAAATAGCAAGACCTAGTCTCAAAAAACAAAAACAAACAACCCCCCCCCCCCAAAAACCCAAGTATTGGTAAGGATATAGTGAAAAGGAACACTTATCCACTGCTGATGGGAATGTAATTTAGTACAGCCTCTATGGGAAGTTGAAAATGGAAATTCTATATGCTCCATCAATACTATTTCTAGTTGCTTAACTTTAGACTATGAAAACACTAGGTATATGCACTACTAGGTTCACAGCAGCAATATTCACAAAAGCCAACTATGGAGCCAACCTAAATGCCCACCAACAGATGATGAGGTAAAGAAGCTATGAAATACGTACTCCACTACTTAGCTATTTAAAAAGATGTGACAGACAAAATGGATGGATCTTGAAGTGATTATGGTAAGTGAAGTAAATCAGAAAATGACAGTTACCAGATGGTTATACTTATTTGCAGAAATAAATAAGCAAAGAAAATAAACTGGGAAAATAACATGAGTAATCCTTAGACTCTGAAAATATACTGGTTTCCATAGAGGGCAAAAGGAGAGGGGAGTGAGAAGTCAGTAGGGGAGGAAAGGTGATAGGGTTGTGGCACTGGAAATTTTGTAGAAGGTGAGAAAATCATGTGGACATAGGGAGCTGGGAAGTTGTGCTCTCAAAATTAGTTATGTAAATGAGCAGTATTTCAGTAAAACTTGAGAGGAAAAATGTTTAAATTAAGAAGTTGACAGTTGCCGGGCATGGTGTTGCACTCTCAGTTACCTGGAGGCTGAGGCTGGGGATCACTTGAATTCACGGGTTCCAGACAACCCTGGGCAACATAGTGAGACCTAGTCTCTTAAAACAAAAACAAAAACAAAACAAAACAAAAAAGAGTTGACAGTTATAAAGAGAGTTGATTCACTAATGGGGATGGGATGGAATGGAAACTTACTGCTGAATAATGTAAATTTTCTGTCTGGGATTATGAAAAAATTCTAGAAACAGTGGCATGCAGCAGTGCCTTTATTAGCAGACTTGATGGATCTATCTGCTGGTGCCAATGACCTTTTATCTTTTTGCACCTAAGTGGTATGCCTTGCCACCTCAGTAGACTGGGCTTAGTTGTATTGTTTATTTTTGTGGGTCATGACTACAGTGTTCCACATTTGCCAAGGGAAACTTTCCCAGGAATGACTGGAGGGCGGAAATAACCCTGAGGGGGTAGATTATAGGGTAAATGAGTTAATCAGGTTTTTTTTTTTTTTGCAGTATTAGCCTTTGTAGCTACCACCTGTGGCCTATGGAGGGGATGCTTGGGAGCGTAGGAACAGGGCATGTGCACTTATAATTGTGGATACCCGGGTCCAAAAAGCATAGGCTCATGCAGGTGTAAATGTGCACACCTAAGCCTAGAAGCAGGGGTAAAAGTGGCAGCAGTACAGTGGCACCAGTAGCACTGCTAGTAGTACAACGATGAGGGAGGGAGGGGTGGGGAAGGGGGAAATAAGGGGGAAGGGGAAGGGAAGGGGGAGAGGGAGACTAGACAGAGTTTACAGAGAGGAAGACAGATTTGTAGGGGGCTGGGAGGCTCTGATGCCTGCCTCCTAACACCCTCTGCCAGGGTCGTGCCTGCCTCTTTGCATGCCAGCCTCTCTTGATGTGTCTGTGTGCCTGGTTCCCTGAAAGAGCATTAAAGCCTGTAAAGTCCACTGAGGGCTCTGGGATTCTCATTATCTGTCCAACAGAATCAATAATGAAACTGCCCTGTACATGTGCTTGACATACACATAGATATAAAGAAGTTTTAAAAACCACAGACAGATAACAACAAATACACATACCACACCAGAGGTAGGCACTATTTTAAATGCCTGCACTATTTTAAATGCAAGGCAGAAGCTATATGTCAACAGACACAAAATTAGAGGCTTCTCAGGAAAAACTCCACAAACTGTTAAAAGGATGCAAAATGAACAATGATACCATGTAAGAGATTGAAAAATTAGTTAATGACATAATGCTTTATAACACTCAAATTGCTTTATAGGTAATTCTATTATTTTCAACTGTTTAAGAGCCTGGATATTAATAGGTTTCTAAATTCATTTTATGAAGTTCACATAACCTGACACCAAACCTTAAGGTAGTAGACACACATGTACACACAATCACAGCTCACTCTTATCTATGAGTAGAAATAGCTAAGACACACAGTGCTGACAATGTGCCAGACTGAAAAAAAAATTCCCTGTGCTTCATGTTGTCACTATCATGTCCTTGGTTACTTAAGTGAGTGCAATCTTCTGTCAAGGGCCAAGTTTATTTTTTTAATTTTATTTTTATATAGGACATGTTAACCACAGTATTTACTATTTTTTAAAATTTATAACTTATTTGTATTTTTTCTTTTACACTGTTGTAGTTCTCACATTTCTCTCCCCACCAGATCACCTGTGAGCTATCACCATTTTCCCTGGTGTGCCTTCTTTTCCTGTTTCACTCCCCTTCCTTCTCCTTTTGCTGAATTTTTCAGTTCTATGGTCAGCTTGTTAGTTTTGACTTTTTCTTATCCTTTTGTTTGATTAATTATATTACACATATAAGTGGACTATCAGGTATTTATCTTTTCCTTCTAATTTTACCTAGGATAATCCTTTCCAGCTCCATCCATGCTGCTGCAAATGGCATTAGTGTCTTTATCTGATTGCTGAATAATATTCCACTGTGTAAAGTGCAGGTTGCCCTGTGGGTGGAGACTCTGAGTTTGATACAGGGTAGTGACGCAGTCAAAAAGTGTATTGGTGCCAAAAATGTTCTGGTGGGCGGAGTCTGCAAAAGAGAAAATGGGAAGGGGAAGAGAAGGCATTTAAAAAAGAAAGAGTGAGAAGAGGAAAGAAAGGAAGAGACAAGAATGGTGGACTAATAGGACAGGTCCATGTGGCCTGCAAGGGAAGCCCCCTGGAAGAGTGAGCTGGTGTTGACAAGCCCCATGGTGGGAGAGTGGCTAGCTGGTATGGAGTTGGATGCCAGAATGGCAAGCCAGGGGTAACCAGGGGCTGCTGAGGGCAAGGCCTGGTAAATGTGGCCAGATGATACCAAAGGCAGGCCTGGTAAAGGAAATGTGTGGTGCTGTAGCAAGGTGGCATATTTGGAAAGCTGATTTTGCATCAACATCTGTTGGAAAAGTTTGAAGAGCCTTGGAAAAGCAGAGCAGCTTGGAACACTGGAGAAGCAAAAAGAAGACGCTGGAGAAAGACTGGAATTTGCAGAGTGTCTGCCTCAGTTTTGGAGGGGCAAAGAAGCAGCATCCTGGACATGTGTCTTTGGGAAAATGGTGACTAGGGTAAGATAACTGGCCACTTGTAGCATTAAGGATGTTTCGTTTTTCTGGTTAATTTTCCTTGTTAATAAAACCCTGTTGTTTAAATTGCTTTGTGACTTTGGCAACTGCTGTGCATGTGAGTGATGCATATGTGTGACTTATTGATTAAGGCTTCTGCCCCTTTTGCACCTGGTAACAAGTTGAGGGACTCAGGGATTCCTGCAAGAAGACAGACAGGAAGCACACAAGGCATTGTGGCCTGGGGCTGTCAGGAGGAAGGCATTATCACCCATGAGGCTCAGGTCCCAGAGCAGCAGCAGGCTGCAGTGGGCAGAGAAAGGAGAAGTTTTGAGCTTCTGACCCCCAGCAGTTGGGAGCCCAGAAAAGCATGTTGAAGGAGTCTGGGATCTATGTAGGCTAACTGCATTTGTTGAAATGAAGCCATGACCCCAACATGGGCAATGTTGGGCACTCATAATATGTAGATATTGCTATTAGCTGTGTCTGAAAAACAGAGATAAAAGATGGCCTAAACAGGATAAAAGTTCTTCCTTCTTTTACTATGTTGCAAATCCCCCTTGAGGAAGAGAAAATGAGTCACCAGGAGGGTGTGTAGAGGGAACTGGACCCTCTGCTTTTCAGGAGAGAAGAGAGGGGGGGAAGGATCTAAAAGGAGATGAGCAGAGACTGAGAGGGAAACAGACTTTTGGGGAGAGGAGAGACATGAGAATGGTGGGCCAGTAAAGAGTAGCCTGGGCAGAAGCTCCCTGTTAGAGTAACCTGGTGGTGGCAAGGAACCATGGTGACTGGTAGAAGAAGAGTGGCCAGTGTGGAGAGTGTGGTACCGCAGCAAGGTGGCAGGGAAAACTAGTACCTCGAGATAGCCATGGATTTGGAAAGCCGATTTTTCATCAGCATTTGTTGAAGAAGTTTGAAGAATCTTGGAGAAGCAGAGCAGCTCAGAATGTTGAAAAGAGAAGCAAAGAGAAGACACTGGAGAAATACTGGACTTTGCAGAGTGCCTACCTCAGGTTTGGAGGGGCAAAGGGGCACCATTGTGAACATGTGTTTTTGGGACCTTTGGGACTAAAAATAGTGACTGGGGTAAGATAACTGGCCACTTGTGGCTTTAAGGACTTTGATTTTTCTTGTAAATAAAAACCCTGTTGTTAAATTGCATTTGACTGGCAACTGCTATGCAGGTGGTATGAACCTGAGGGAATGAATCTGGGTGGCAGAAGTCACATTTTAAAAGTGCCACTTTTTTTCTGTGACTTGTTGGTTGGTTGGTCTGCCCCTTATGCACTCAATTTCAGAATGAGTTTGAAAACCTTGAAAACTTGGACTTTATGTTGAATCCTGTTTTACCTTGTTTGTTTTGGAATCACCACTGCTTGGAGCTGGGATAGATGCTGAAATTAAAGCAGAAGCACATTTTCTGGGACATCCCAATTGTGACATTAGACTGAAAGACTTGGACTATAACTATGTGGTGAGAAAACCAGGGATTCCCAGTCTTAAGAACTCTTTGTTTATCCTTTCTGTAAATAAATTGGTTTGGTCACTTTAAGAATCTGGTCTGTCTTTAAAATTGCTAGAGCAGATAGGGGAAGGACCTGAGGGCAGAAAGCAGGTAGTAAGCAGCAGATTCAAAAGTCAAGTTTTTTTTTTTTCCTTTGGTTTGGAAGCTTGAGACTTCTTACCCTCTTTGATCCTATTTCAACTTGGCGGGGAACATTGTCAGGGCAGTGAGACCCAAGAGAGAGAAGGATAGTTACAATACAGAGCCACCTTTTTTTTAGTTGGTCAGAAACCCTAGGGACTACAACAGTAGAGAGGGGGTCACACACAGGTGTGGAAAATATATGAGCCTACTTCTGGAGAATGACAGGATTTAGGGGAGGAGATACCAAGAAATGAATGCCAGAAGAGCAGACACTGGCAGTATAGAAACCTTACTGCTAAAAAAATCAAGGCGGGAATTACCTTGCACTCCAATCACAAAAGGGGTTTAAGGTATATTTAAGGTGGTGACAGTTAATTTGAATAGAAGCTTTGTGACACAGAGACAGCTGGAGCTTAAGCCTATAGGAAGACCTGGGTAGAGGAACAGTAGAGGAACAGATAAGAAGAGATTCAGTGGTAGTCCTGAACTTAAGAAGAGGCTTCTATATTATGCAAAACACCTGCTCTACCTGCTGCCTGGGGGCATTGCTCCATTGACAAGTGGACTGCCATTATTAGATTGACAAGTGGATCGACATGTACTTACAGTGCTTGCTGCCTCTGGAATTTAAAGCACCTAGACCCTGGAAAATGGAGCTTGTGCCTCAGGGGAAGGCTTAGCACCAGAGTCAATGGAAAAGGGATCCAGCTGAGGCTCTAACACAACTGTAAACCTCTCTTGCTGCCACAATCCAAAAGGACTGAGAAAGGGCTGCAGAAGGGGAAATCTTTTATGAATGACACCTATAAACCTTGAGAAAAACACCTGTCATTCATCTGTGATCGCTATTGAAATGCGCCTGCCCATAACCTGAAACCTCAGTTCCTAGATCACACTACTCTTGTCTGAAACCCTAGGGCATACCTGTTGCAGAATGCAAACCAGAATTGAATCACAGCTGAAGCTAGTAAGGAAACTCCCACTGAGGAACTGATATAGTGGAGAGTTTATGCAGATTTCTCTTAGTTGGAAAAGGAAATAGAAATCCCAAAGAGTTACAAATACAATAAATCCAAACAGATACAATCTAATACATACTATAATTAAGATCTAAAAAGATTGTGGGTGGATTTCTCAGTGAAAAATTGCAGGCTAAACGGGAATGGCATGATATATTTAAAGCCCTGAAAGAAAAGATTTCCAACTGAAAATAATTTATCCTGCTTGACTATCATACAGAACTGAAGGAGAGAAGTATCACAGACAAAATTTAAAAGAATTATCACTGCTAAACTGCAAGAAATAGTAAGACTCACAAAATGAAAAGAAATTTTATTTAGAAGTTGGACACCTCAGTCAATCAATGTGCAAGGGAATGAGTGCAAAACACCAGAACAATTTTTTAAAAATCAATCCAATTAGTAGATGACAAGTATCAAACTATACTCATAAATCTCAGGATAACCTTAATCAAAACAAAAATCAATAGAAGAAACATTTAAAAATTATAAAGCTAACTAAAAAATAACACAAAGGAAGATGTCAAACCATAAGAGAAGAGAAAAAGGGTAAAACAGAAGAACAAAACCAAAAATAACAATAGGAATAAATACTTTATAAATTGAATTCACCAATTAAAAGGTATACATCAGAAATCAAAATGCAAGTCAGGTGTGGTGGCACATGCCTTTAATCTCAGCCTAGGATGGGAGGCTGAGACTGGGAATCGCTTGAGTCCAAGGGTTCGAGACCCGCCCGGGGCAACATAGCAAGACCTAGTCTCAAAAAAATAACTGGGCTTGGTGATGCATGCCCGTAATTACAGCTCCCTGGAAGGCTGAGGCTGGGGATCACTTGAGTCTGGGGTACTCCAGGCAACGAGAGTCTGCAGTTCCCCTGGAAACATAGTGAGACCTAGTCTCTTTTTTTTTTTTTTTTTTTTTTTTTTTGAGACTAGGTCTTGCTATTTTTGCCGGTGGAACTGCAGGCTCTCGTTGCTGGGGGTACCACAGATTCAAGGGATCCCCAGCCTCAGCTTCCCAGGTAGCTGAGATTACAGGCGCGCACCACCATGCCCAGCTATTTTTTTGGAACTAGGTCTTGCTACGGGTCCCAGGTGGAACTCGAACCACGATCCCTAGCTCCTGCCGCTTCATAGGCTGAAGCTTACAGGCACGAACCCCTGGCTGAGACCTAATCTCTTAAAAAAAAAAAAATCAAAATCCAATTGCTTGCTGTCTACAGGAAACTCATCTAATCTAAAGACAATACAAGCTTAAAGGAAAGGGTTGGACAACAATCTTAGAAATGATCATATAAGAAAAGGCAGGTACACAGCTATCATTATATCATATAATATATTTCTAGTTTAAATAGGTATTAAGCAATAGTGTTTTCAGGCAAGGTAGAGACTTTTTAACTAAAAAAACTCAAAAATCATTTGCCTGCTTCTCCCAAGCAGACTCAAACCTAACCTGCAGGTGAATGCCTTTCTTCTCACAAACTCCCTACTTTCATTATGTAGATTTCAGCCACCTATTCTCAGATCCTGAGCCTCAGAGACTGCAGAAAAAAAAAAGTCAGAAACTGCAGTTTAAAACTTTTCATCTTGCCTCAACTGTACCTTCTTCAGCTCCTATTGAAACAGGGCGACCAGAAAAGACTTTTTAACTTTGACTTAAACCCATATACAGGCCTGCTTCTCTATGAAGCAGGCTGCAAGCCATTCCTTTGCAATTACCTTTAACTTTAAGTAGCCACACCTATGCCTGCTTCTCTCTCTAGGAAGCAGGCTACAAACTGTTTATTAGCATTTTCACTGTATCTGCCTACTATTGATATGCAAACATCAGCTACCAGCTTCTCTCTGCTTTCAGCTCTAAAAACTGCAGAAAAGAAAAACTTAGAAACACAGTTTAAACTTTTGTGGGGTTTTTTTTTTCCCCCCATCCCCAGCCTTCTCAACCAAAATACCAAGTTAATGCAAGACTATCAGTGCAGACTAATTTATTTCTAACAAAGTGATTTCCTAATTACTACAAAAGAAACATGTAAGTAAGACTCAGATTACTTTAACGTTGTCCAAAACCTTTCTCAGCATTGTCTAAAGTCCTTTCCCCAGATTGCCCAAAAAATCCTCAGTCTCTCAGTCCTGATCATCTCACCAAAATCAGCCAGTCAGAGTTCATCTCCAGATGTTTGAAGACATGTCCCTTTGGTGTGCTTCAGCTCCTCCATGTCATCTTCTTGTCATCTTCTCCTTGTCGTTGAAGAAACTTCATGGTACCAGACCCAGCAAAGTTCACTTTCTTTTCATGCCTGACTTTCGCACAGCCTCTTCAGACACAAGTTAAACTCAGCAAAACAAACTCCAACACGGAGTTTAAATCTGCAAACTTCTTAACCACCTTTAGCACACATGTGGCTAGCCCAGGCCAGCCAAGGGCTGCAGGCCCCCGGTGGCCACATGGCCAAGTTCACATGGTTCACATCTCCATCTTACAAAATGGCCAAAACCAAATCACTCTCCTCCATGAATCTCTCTATATGACCTTCATATTGGATCCAATTCTTGTCTTTGTTTTTACACCCTTTATATACCCTGATTTCCCCACCTTCCAGGAACCGCACCTGGATCATTTTGCTTCTTCCTCCCCCTGCATCTCCCTGAAAGGAAATTCCAACTAAGGTCATTCTCACATTTTAGCATACCTGTCCTTGAAATCTGCAATCTTAAACAGGAGACAATGGGGGGGGGTAGGACCCTTTATCACTATGACATGTTTCATCATGTGTGGGACTACATGTGTGGGACCACACCACCTGTAGTCCCCTTACCATCAGTTTCAAGCCAGAACAGATTGTTAAAGTAAAAATAACTATTTCTAACAAAGTGTTTATCTAATTTACTACAAAAAGAAACATAAGAAAACCCAGATTACCCCAACACTGCCCAAATCTTGAGTCCTTCTAGGGAACACCAGAACACTAGTCCTTATATAAAACACTATTCCTGTATAGGTTTCCCAGGGAACCTCAAAAGTGTGAGAGCCAATGCAAACCAGAGAAGGAGGATGAAACCAGAAAGACAACAAAACAACCACATTAATTAATTTAATTTGTTTTAAGCTGTTCTAAATTTGTGTGGCGTTAAAATTTGAACTCTGTAATAATTTTAAATTGCTTTAAGTTTGTAACAGAATTTAGATTCTGTGTGATAATTTTAAGTTGCTTTAAGTTTGTAACTGTTAGAATTTAAACTTTGTGCAATAATGTTAAGTTTGTGGCAGTTAGAGTTTCTAAACTTGTAAAATAACTTAAATAACTTGTAACCAGTAACTTCTGTGATGAGCAGAAGCAACCCTTCTGTAATAAGCAGATGAGGTGGAATACAAACCCCTTAATAAACAAGCAGCGTCTAAAAAACCTTTTCCTAAAAATTATATTCTGTGTAAACTTAGTGTAGTTCTTTTTTCTTAATTATAAGATTGTAAGCAAGTATAATAAGTACAGTTGTATAATGTAAAAGGAGTATGTAGCTCAATGGCCAGCTACCAGCATTTACAGGGCTGAAAACTTAAGGGAGCTCACTTGTTCCCTCCACCCCCTCGCCCTCCCTCTCCCTCTTGAATAAAAAAGCTGGTCATTGCCCCAGAAGTTGCCAAAATAGCAGTTCCTTGTCCGTGGTCCAAATTAAACTGTTAGCAGATTCCTTAACACTGGGAATCTTAATTCAGAAAACCCAAATATCATTAAAAAAGGCTTCTCCAAACCTAAAAAGATAATTTTTGCCTGTTGCTGTTACTACTACCCCAGTTGCCTCCTCCTGCTGCTCTGCTGCTGCAGCAGCCACCAAAAACCAGAAGCAAAGGCCTGCCACACACTTGACTAACCTAACAAACTAACACCAAACTCTAGTTTCATCTTTCCTATGGTGTCAAAAAAGGTATGCTGGGGGCATAAAAAGCTTAAAAATGGTGATAATAATTGTGGTACTAACAAAATTTTTGCCAGTAATAAAGTTTATAAAAACTTCATTAAACCTTACAATTGTCACCTACATTGCTTGTGACAATTCTTTAACAAGATAGACATAAAAGCCCACTGGTTTTGTCCAACGTTTTTGTCCTTTAAAATTTTTAATCGCCCCGGCCACATATCCAATCACAGCAACATTTGTTTCAACTTCCTCTTCTTGCCTCTGAGCACATAGTTGATGCCATGATGTATCTTCTTGTGGTGTCCTCATCACTTTAGGCAGTATAAAGAAACTCCGAAGTACAGGACCCAGCAAAGTTCATTTATTCAGGTCTAGCACACACGATCTCTCCAGAAACATTTGAGTCGAACTCAGTGAAACAAACTTCATCACGGAGTTCAAATCTCCAAACTCTTTAGCTTTCAGCAGGTACATTCAGCTCATGCTCACTAAAAGCCATGAGCTCACCAGACCGGGCAGCCTTGGCTATCATGGCTGGGCCTCCATCCTTCCTCCAAAAATGGCTGAATCCTATTCTTTGTTTTCAGTGTACATTTTTATTATACCCCCCTTCCCCCACCGCCAAGGCAGGGCTCAGCAAGGGGGAGGTCCTGTCAGTCAGGTATGCTAATCAAAGTATTAGATCACTTTTCTTTGAAATTTGAAAATCTATAGCAACAGAAGAGTAGCTCCTTATCAAATGTATGTACAATTATCAATGTATCAATTATTAATATCAAGCTTTTTCCTAGTTTATCAGTACATCAGCAATTTAATGATGATAACCAGAGGGGGTGTCCTGTAACAAAAGGAATAGATGGAGCATCAAAACACAAAAGCAATTAACTAATAGAACTAAAGAGTAACACTAACAACATAATAGTAGGTGATTTTGACAACCCACTTAGAACAATGCCAGACCAATAATAGGATAAATAAGGAGATAATAACCTTAAATGATGAGTTAGATCAGTTGTACCTAACAGACATTTACAGAACATTATATGCCAAAACTGCAGAATTTCTCTCAACTGCACATAGAACATGCAAAAGGGTAAACCAAATGTTGGGACACAAATCAAATGTTAATAAAACTTATGAAGATTAAAATAATACCAGGTATTCTTTCTGATCATAAAACTAAAAAGCAACCATGAAAAGAAAATTGGAAAACTTGTAACACCTGAAGATTAAAAACATGCTTTTGAATAATCATGGGGTCAACAAGGAAATCTTAAAGCAGAAATTAACAAAGTCTGAAGAGGAACAGAAACAAAGATACAAGTTACAAGAAACAATGGATGATGCAGCAAAAGTAGTACTTGTTAGGCTCTGCATCAAATGCTGCTCAGCATCAATGCCCCAGACATGGTTAAACAAAGACAAAGTTTATTAAGAAACTCAGCTGAGGACAGACCGAGTTGATCTGGTAGTTGTACACTGCATTAACCTTTATTAGGGAAAAACTTTATTCCTCCATCATATTTGAAGAGCAGTTTTTCAGGGTAGTATGTATTTGAATGCTAGTTTTTAAAATTGTGAAATTATCAGTCTAGTTTCCTATCCTGAAAAGTTTCTTCTAAGAAATCTGTTAATAGCTCAATTGGGGTGCCTTTATAGGTTCTGCAGCCCTTAGAGTTTTTTCCTTTGTGGCTGTCTTCTGAGAGTTTAACAGTGATGTGTTTTGTTTTAAGACACTTACAGACTCTAATAATTCTTGTATTTTTCCAAGTTCTTATTTCTCAGTTGTCTTTCAAATGGACTTTCTTCAACTTCGCTGATTCTTTCCTCTGTAAGACTGAGCCTGCTTGTGATATTTTCCATGGATGTTTTCCTTTCATTCATGGATTTTTCCTTAGCAAAATTTCTGTTTGGAATTTCTGAAAAGCTTTTATCTCTTTTATGAAAAATTCTTTCTTTCCCATATTTTATTTATTTCATTACTGTTTCATTCCTTTATAATATATTTGAGAATTTTTACTGTTTTTCAGATAAGTAATTTTAAATTCACTCTCCATTAAAATTCCTATTGTGTTAGCAATGCATTCTGAAGATTTATCTTTCTCATTCATTCTGCCACAGTATCACCTATTTCAGTCTTTGTTATTTTTCTAGTAGGGTCTGAAATGACTTTAATTTGGAATTCTGTCTCACTTTTCAAGACTTTTTGTATGGAGAGGGAGTTTTTGGGGGGTATCGTTCAGCAAGTTTTGGGGACAATAGGCTCAACCTGGGTCTGAAATCCTTTGTTGTAACTTCTCCCCTTGTGACTATATCCCTTCAACAGGTCTAGTGCTAATGTATATAACCAGTGGCAGTTAGTTCCTAATATCATTTTCCTGGATATCCAAAGAGCAAAGAAAGGCGAGTTAGTCATTTATTCTTGCTCCTACTAAAATCCCTGAGTTTCAGTATCACCCAGTTGTAGGTGCCCTTTGCAGACTTTGCAGGCATCCTACTGACATCCATCTTCAAGGATCTGGTTCTTCCCTATTTATCTGTTATAGGTACTGTCATGACTAATCACCAGGTTGGGGAGAAACATAGGGTAAGTTTTATAGCTGGTGGCAGCAAAGCTTGGTGCTAAAAACAAACTTCCCTTCTTTTCCTATGAGTAGGAAGAGAGGGTGTCAACCTGCCATTCTGTCTCTGAGAATTCACTACAATTCAATGTCAGATCATGACTTCCAGTTTCAGGAAGTGGGTATGGGTCCTCTGTATCTCAATTCAGGATTTCTAGAGGCTTGTACCCCCAAAGATTTGGACCTCCTGCTGCTTATTCTTTGCTACTGAAGTTCTAGACTCTGCTGGACAGAGTTTTGGAGTTTGTGGCAGTAGAAGTTTACCTTTGGGAAGATATTCCTCTGCTTCTTCTAGGGACAGGAGATGGCTGGGCATGGTGGCTCATGCTTGTAAGCTTCAGCCTATGAAGCGGCCGGGGCTAGGGATCACGGTTCGAGTCACGCCTGGGGCCCATAGCGAGATCTAGTTCCAAAAAAATAGCTGGGCGTGGTGGCATGCGCCTGTAATCCCAGCTACCTGGGAAGCTGAGGCTGGGGATGGTACCCCGGGCAACAAGAGCCTGCGGTTCCATGGGCAAAAATAGCGAGAACTAGTCTCAAAAAACAAACAAACAACAACAAAAAAAAAAACCAGGAGATGGACTATGTCTGAGAATTCTCTGGGATTCAATTTCAAATCATGACTTCTAGCTTTAGGAGAGGGTGGGCATGTGGGTCCTTCCTCCTATAAACAGGAATTATTGAGACATATGTACCCAAAGACCTGGACCTTCTTTTGCTTGTTCCATACTCTGGCTCAGCTGGCTCCTTCTATGCACTCTGCTGCTGTTGAGTGTGCAGCTCATCTTCCCTCTCCCAATTGCCCCAACACTGTGAGATTCCTGGCTACCCAATTTCAATAACACAGATGCATGGGTAATTTGACGCCCTCTGGTGAGAAGTTGATGCAAGATGCCTGAGATATTAGCTGGTCTCTCACTTAAAGATATTTTTCTGATACAGTTTAGTCCTCCATGTTTTCCAGACATGTCCCCTAGAGTCTTTTAAAAAAACTATCTGAAAATCCTTCTTATATGCAAAAAAAATCAGTCAGTAGAATAAAACAACAACAACAACAAAATTCCATTTACCATTGCACCAAAAAAAATTAAATACCCGGGACTAAACCTAACAAAAGAAGTGAAAGATCTATACAAAGAAAACTGTAAAACATTATTAAAAGAAATAGAAGACATAAAAACTGGGAAGACATTCCCTGCTCATGGATTGGAAGAATTAACATTATCAAAATGGTCATTCTACCAAAAAGCAATCTATAGATTCAATGCAATTCCAATAAAAATTCTAATTAATTTTTTAAAGAGATAGAATAAAATGACTGAAATTCATATGGAATAACAAAAAGCCCCAAATATCCAAAATGCTCCTGACCAACAGAAGAGAGAACGGAGGTATTACAATCCCAAACTTCAAACTATACTACAAAGCCATAATAATTAAAACAGCATGGTACTGGAATAAAAATCAGACCAATGGAACAGAACTGAGTGCCCAGAAATAGTGCTACACATGTATGGTCAACTAATTTTTTGACAAAGGGGTAAAAAAACATACATTGGAACAAGGATAGCCTCTTCAATAAATGGTGCTGGGAAAACTGGACTACAACCTGCCCCCCCCCCAAAAAAAAT
The DNA here is from genome assembly GCA_004024945.1 of Uropsilus gracilis. Classification (NCBI taxonomy): domain Eukaryota; kingdom Metazoa; phylum Chordata; class Mammalia; order Eulipotyphla; family Talpidae; genus Uropsilus; species Uropsilus gracilis. The sequence continues at coordinate 81,631 of PVHY01003948.1, forward strand.
GAACCAAGACAACTTCCTCACACCATGTACCAAAAACCAGCTCAAGGTGGATAAAAGACTTGATGTAAGACCTAAATCATAAAATGTATAGAGAAGAATTTAGGCAAAACACTCCATGACTTACATTTCAGAAACCCCTTTCAGGACACATTTACAGATGGTTAAAAAAAAAAATGAAAAAAAAAAACAACAAAAAACCAAACAGGTGGGACTACATGAAACTAAAATGCTTCTGTACAGCAAAAGAGAAAATAACTGTGGGAGTTGACCTGGAAATGGGAGTCTTGTGAAACGAAGCTTTTACAAGCTAGCTCTTTGCCCCCACAGGAAAGACAAATTGGGAGCTGACCTGCGTAGCAGGGGACCCTTGAGGCGTAGCTTCCCAGAATCCAGGTGTTGGAGATGCTGAAGTTATGTGCTGCATGGTTATTAAAACGATTTGGGGGGCCCTGTTGTCAGGTCATTTTAATTGAGAAAATAATTCACATCAACTGTAGAACTTTTGGTAAAGGAATTACAAAAGTGTTAGCAATGCACCTAAGGCAATGAAACTTGATAAACTAAATAAGCTTTGCAGTAAGGAGGCAATCATGGTGACCAGTAATCAGTTTAGCTATCATGATTTTTAAAAAAGATAATTGCTTAAAAATGTTTTGTACTATCTAATGATAATCTGTTTTCCGTTGAGATACTGATTTCTGTCTTCCCGTTGAGATAACTTCATGTGCTCATGAAATGTTAAAGTAATTCTTTTAAATACTATATATGCTGACTAAAATCTAAAATAAAGCATCAGATTCACTGCTCACTGAGTGTGTGTGTCTGTTCGCCAATCGCAGCCCTATGTCTTTCCTGCCCAGCTGAGCTCTGGTTCCCCGCAGCCTGCGCCCTCGCCCAGCCAGTCCGTGGCAACTGGCGCCCGAACAGGGACCTCTGGACAGGTAATCTTCTTTCTTTCTTTCTTTCTTTTTCTCAAGACAACAGGTCGGATCTTACCAGGACTCTGCAGTTCCGCCGATAAAGGATAATCAGTTAAGTGTAAGTAATCTGTAATAATCATGGGACAAACTGATTCAAATAATGAAAAAAATCTGTTTCTCGGTTTTTAAACATATGATGGCTAGCAAAGGTATCAAGGTGTCAGAGGACACATTAAAGGATTTCTTTGATTTTATTAAGAAAGTTAGTCCTTGGTTCCTAGAGGATGGGACTTTAACTTTGTCAGATTGGAAAAAGGTGGGTCATAAAATGAGGCTTTATGTCCAGAAACATGGTAAAAGTGTATTGCCCTCTTGTGCCTATCCATTGTGGTTGCAAATGAGAGAGCTTTTAAAAGACTCCACAGACTTTAAAGGTCTAGACCATGAGACCGCTTCCATGGAAAATAAGCATAAACCTAAACCAATTAATATTCCAAAAAGTGCATGTGGCTCTAATTTAACAAAAGATGGGCAGGATACTGTGTGTTTCAACCCGCGTTGCACTACATGAGCTTCGCCTCACTACCCGCAAGCCTGGTGTCCCTCCTGCTTGTAAAATTTATAAAAAAGGGGGAATTGTGGGAGCTGACCTGGAAATAAGAGTCTTGTGAAACGAAGCTTTTACAAGCTAGCTCTTTGCCCCCGCAGGAAAGACAAATTGGGAGCTGACCTGCGTAGCAGGGGACCCTTGAGGCGTAGCTCCCCAGACTCCAGGTGTTGGAGATGCTGAAGTTATGTGCTGCATGGTTATTAAAACGATTTGGGGGGCCCTGATGTCAGGTCATTTTAATTGAGAAAATAATTCACATCAACTGTAGAAGAACTTTTGGTAAAGGAATTACAAAAGTGTTAGCAATGCACCTAAAGCAATGAAACTCGATAACCGAAATAAGCTTTGCAGCCAGGAGACAATCATGGTGTCTTAGCTGTAATCAGTTTAGCTGTCATGATTTCTAAAAAGATAATTGCTTAAAAATGTTTTGTAGTATCTAATGATAATCTGTTTTCCGTTGAGATACTGATTTCTGTCTTCCCGTTGAGATATTGACTTCATGTGCTCATGAAATGTTAAAGTAATTCTTTTAAACACTACATATGCTGACTGAAATCTAAAATAAAGCATCAGATTCACTGCTCACTGAGTGTGTCTGTTCGCCAATCGCCGGCCCTGTGTCTTTCCTGCCCAGCTGAGTAGCCTGTGCTCTCGCCCGGCTGGTCCGTGGCAAATAATCAAAACAAAAAGAAACCCAACCAAATGAGAGAAAATTTTTGCCCTCCATATAAGTGATAAGGATCTGATAACAAAGATACACAAAGAACTCACACAACTAAACAAAAACAAAGCAAAAAGCCCAGTTAAAAAATGGAGAGAAGAACTAAAGAACACTTCTCCAAAGAGAAAATACAAATGGCCAATAGGTGTATGAAAAATGCTCAAAATCACTAATAATCAGGGAAAAGCAAATCTTACTGGTGTATTACCTTACACCAGTAAGAACGGCCCATATCAAAAAACAGGCAATAACAAGTGCTGGCATGGATGTGGAGAGAAAGAGAAGAGAACACTCTTACACTGATAGTGGGATTGCAAACTGATACAAACCACTATGGAAGGCTGTGTGAGGATCCTCAAACTACTGAAAAGACAACTACTGTTCCATCCAGCGATACCACTACTGGTAATTTACTCAAAGGACACAAAAACACAAATTCAAAAGGATATCTGTACTCGGATGTTTATTGTAGCACTATTTACAATTGCCAAGATATGGAAACAACCCAAATGCCCCAAACTAACAAATGGTTGAAAATGATGTAGTATATTTACACAATGGAATGTTATTCTGACGTCAAAACCAGCAAATATGAAGCATTTGTGATAACATGGATGGTCGTAGAGGGAATTATAATATCAGCAGAAATAAGTACAAAAGCAAAAGACAGAAACTATATGATCTCACCTATCAATGGGATGTAGACGTGATAGGCAAAAGACCAGGAAAAACCCAGGGTAAGCTGACAGCCAAGAGGGGGGCAGGCTGTTGGAGAGGGGTTGGGGAGAGGGAGAGATCAGGAAAGGAAAGAGTACAGGAAAATGGAAATGAAGGTTCTTGGGTGATATGCTGAAGAACCCCGGGGAATCAATGATGTTATATTTATATATATATATATATATATATACACACACACACACACACACACCACATAAATATGTAAATAACAAAATGATTAATAACATTTTTTTAAAATAAACAAAAATACTATCTAAGATTCCCTATAAATATTTACACAATGCAAGCTTAAAAGGTCTATGTGGTCAAGTATCATCAAGTATCATTTTTTTTTTTCCAAGTATCATTCCTGCTGTAAATAATCAAGCCATATTTAAGGAGACCAGGGTATTCTGTAAATAAGTAATTATTCTTTGATTATCTTTAATCAAAAAGGAAAGCAACTGTTGAGTTCTTTGTCTCAATGACAAAGATTGAGACATCAATCTTTGTCTGTGTCTCAATGGAGAAAAACAATACACTTTTGGAGTCTTGTTCATAGTCTTTGAGGTTTTATTATTGACCTGTAAATTGGACTGATCCTACTATGATACACATTTTATTGTCCCTTACCACATTTTCAATTATTCTAATTTCATTCAATTCTCCAAACTGACACTTCCAATTTTCTTCCCTCCCTCCTGAGTTGGAATCACAGGAAACTAAAATCTGAGTGCCCAGACCCTTATTGGACCTATTTTAGCTGCCTCCCCCCCCAATCCTGGGTCTGAAAAAGTACTATGTGCTGAACCCAGATAATAAATTAAATATAAACTTTAAAGTTTAACTTCATTACCACAACAAATCATGCATGTGATGTGTTAACCTTTGTATCTGGAGCTCTGCTGCATGGATTACTCAAAGTCCATCCGTAGACCTTCTACATGTGTCAAGTTCTGCTCCAGTAAACAACCTGGATTGTGATACTGATGTTTCCACCACTACCACCACCACAAACCTTCAATTTATAAACTGGAAAGACTGGTTTGCCATCATTTAGACATACTTAGAATTCAATATCTAAAATCTTCTCAACTGGTCATCCAGGGAACTCAAAAATTCAATTCATAGTCCCAATCATAGTTTTTTTCTTACTGTTTCCATAGAAAAATCCTTCTTTAAGTGCCTGATAGCTGGCACTATGCAGAATTTATCCTCTAATACAAAATCCCAACAGAAAGTTCAGATGGTCCTTAACGAACTAAAGGTAATCAAATGGAAAATGGTTTAGTGTCTTCAAAGGAAAAAAGACCATCTCTTCTTTCCTTCAGTAAGAGGAAACATGAGATTCTTTTCTTGACCAATCCCAAATCAGGCTCCTCTGAGCCCACTTCTTGACTAGGCTTCAACCTGAAACTGGAACCGTGCCACCATCATAGTGGTGGGAGCCACTGCTTCACCTTAGAGGAGGGAGGTGGTGGCAACAGTGGTGTTCTGTCGCTCTGGGGCTCCTCCATAGGCCTGCTCTGGCTCTGACTCTGCCAAGCATTAGCAACCAACCTTTTATACAGATTTCTGGAATAGAAAAATGGGCCAATTAGGTATGAGCTATGAGCTGATTGGCATTAAGTGATCCAATCAACCTTGGGATTAAGCAATGGAATGGTCCAATCAGACTCATAGGTTGGTACCCAAAAGAGGTATTAAGCCAGGGCCTGAGGGAGCTGAAGACTGTTCCAGCCCAGAGAGACCCTCTGAAGAAAAAAGAGAGAAGGACCAGTAGCTGACCTCAAAAGAACAAAGGAAGTATCCAATAGCCTACTCTGTGGAAAAAAGAGAAGCTGAAAACACTGCCTGAAAAGAGCATCAAAGGTCCTTGGGCCTGGTATCTTTTTTTTTTTTTTTTTTGAGACTAGGTCTCGCTATTTTTGCCCATGGAACCTCAGGCTCTCGTTGCCCGGAGTACCACAGACTCAAGCAGTCCCCAGCCTCAGCTTCCCAGGTAGCTGGGATTACAGGCGCGTGCCACCACGCCCAGCTATTTTTTTGGAACTAGGTCTCGCTATGGGCCCCAGGCAGGACTCGAACCACGATCCCTAGTCCCGGCCGCTTCATAGGCTGAAGCTTACAGGCATGAGCCACCGTGCCCGTGGGCCTGGTATCTTAAAGAGCTGTTTGTTCGTGGTGCAGTTCAACAACTCACAAAGAGCTGTTAACACTTGGTGTCTCTGACAGCACCTCTGGGTGAACAGTAATGACTCTTACTACTGGGTAGTGCTGTCTAGCACTCCTGGTGACAGGTGATCAGTACACTGCTTGTCAGGTGGACACTATCTAGGTGAGATAGCCAGCCCCTTGTGGCAACAGGAGGTCTTTGTTTGCCCTGTTTGTAAAATAAGCCCATTGGTTGTTTCTGGAGCCTGAGGTCTCTTGTAATTTTGTGTGCGGGTGAGAACCTAAGACAGTAGTGCCCTCAATTAAGCCTGCTTTTGGCCCTTTTGGGCTTTGGGGGGCTTCTTTTGGCCTTCTTTGTACCTGATTTCAAACCTTGAGGGACAAACACTAGCAGAAATCAGTTCAAAAATGTATCCCTAGGATGACCCCTCTCCCTAAGGAAGACTGCCTGAGAAAATTCAAGGTTGCCAAAAAAAACTTGATACAGTGATACATACATCTGATAAAGATCTAGTTACTCTTGTGTTACTATAGACTTGCACATTTTACAGAGAGCTGAGTAGTACTTTGATTAGCATACCTGTCTAACAGGACTTTCCCCCCAGGAGTCCTCTTGGAGGGAAGGAAGGATACACAGATGGGGTTCGAACAAAGGAAGGGACTCAGCCATTTTGGAAGAAAGATGGAGGCTAGATGAGGGGTCAAGGGCCTCAGGCTCAAGGCTTTTGCCCAGCCTGGTAATTAGGCTCTTAGTAGCATAAGCTGAATGTGCCTGCTGAAAGCTAAAGAGGTTGGAGATTTGAGCTCCATGTTGGAGTTAGTCTAGTGGAGTTTGACTTGGGTGTTTCTGGAGAGACCGTGTGAGCCAGGCCTGAAAAGAAAATGAACTTTGCTGGTTCCTATATTATGGAGTTTCTTTCAACTACCTGGAGGAGGACAAGCCTTCTTGGAAGAGCTGTAGCATGCCAAAGGAAGATGTCTACTTTTGGAGCACATGTACATGAACTCTGAAGGATTGGACAAGTGGTGAGGTTAACAGGACTAAAGAACTGAGGGTTTTGAACAATGTCGGGGACGGTTTTGAACAATATTGGAGTAATCGGAGTTTTTCTTATATAGTTCTTTTTGTAGTAAACAGGAATTCACTTTGGTTAGTACTAAATGAGTCTGCACTCTAAGAGTTTGTTCTGGCTTGGGATTTTTGTGAAAAGGCTAGGGATGGCGGAAAGAACCCACAAGTTTGAATGTCTTTAGGCTGCAGGAGCTGCAAAGGGTAAATTGAGGCAAGCTGGTGAAGTGTAAACTGCAGTTTCTAAGTAAAAGTGGCCACTAGAATTTGTATAACAAAGGTTATACAAATGGTCTGTGAAGACATTCACCTGCAAGAGGTTAGGATTTGAGTCTGCCTGGGAGAAGCAGATGATTGAAGTTTACATTAGAAAGTCTCTTATCCGATAACAAACTGACTATACCAGCCAACACCTGAGGGTTGGGTTCAGTCTCCCAGCCTCCATGGAGAAGAGGAACCTAACTTCCTTGTTATACAGTAAACCCAGATGAGTGTCACAGAGATCATCTGCCATTTCTTCTTTTTGTAACTTTTCACTTCCCTAATTATCTCAAGCTCCTGCTGTTTCTACTCCCTCCTCCCTCATTCTCCCTTTACATCCCCAGTGCTTTTTAGCAAATCAGAATGAAATTCCACTCTCTCCTCTACTATCAGTAATTACTAAATAAGACCTATGTTTCCGCTTTAATTAATGTCAGTGTGTTTATCTATGCAAGCACTCAGGAAGGCCCAGTCTGGGACAAAAGAACACAAAAGTCCCTGGTTGGGAAAACCTGAAAGTCTTGTCTACTAGTGGGTCATACTAGAGTGGTTTTCCCTTTTTCCCTCATTATCCTCTTTCTGCCATTTCTTTCCAAAGAAAAGCCTTGGGAAAGCTTTCAAGACTTCCAAAAAGAAACCTGTTGGGGTGATCACTGAACCTCTCCTGGCCTGAGCTCCCACAATCGGGGCCCCACAATTATTTATTTATTTTTTTTTACTAGATCTTGCTATTTTTGCCCATGGAACCACAGGCTCACATTGCCCGGGGTACCACAGACTCAAGGGATCCCCAGCCTCAGCTTCCCAGGTAGCTGGGATTACAGGAGTGCATCACCACGCCCAGCTCTTTTTGGGACTAGGTCTCGCTGAGTTGCCCCAATCGGGACTCGAACCGCGATCCCTAGCCCCGGCCGCTTCCTAGGCTGAAGCTTACAGGCACGAGCCACCGTGCCCGGCGAGCTCCCACAATCTTCCCAACTCTGATCCCAGCTCAAAGACAGTGCGACCCTCCCAAAGTAAGGCAAGTACTGACACAGATAACGGAGTGACAGGTCAAAGTCCTTCTACAGAAACAGGACTCCACCCTGAGGTACGGATCAAGACGGGAGATTCCCCCAGCCTAGTCCTAATCCAGAGGCCCCAAACTACAGATCTGCCACTCTTCTCAACCCTCCCCACCCATGGTCGGTATCCTCTCACCAGGGCCCTAATTCCCCACCCCTCCATTTCTGAGTTCACTCCTCGGCAGATTCCCAGATCCCCCACCCTCCATTAGATCCCTCATCTCAAATCCCAGGGGATCCACCCCAGATCGGATTCCTTTATCCTTGCCCGAATTTCCCAGCATGCCCCAACCTGATAAGGGACCTCGGGTCGGATCCTAGACTCAGCTCGAGATCCAGACCCAGCACTCACGTCTCAGTCGCCCGGCGCCGGCTTCCAAAGACCTGGGTCGCCCCAGGCGGTACAGGCAGCGCCGCGGACAGCCCGCTCCTCCCGAGAGGCCCCGCGCGGCAATGGCGGCGTTGGCGGCGGCGCGGCGGGGCATGTACGGTCGCTTCCGGTGGCGGCCTCTGGCTCTGGCAGGCGGGGTGCGGGGAGCGGCGAGGGGCGCAGCAGGTAGCGTGGGGAACCGGGCGGAGGGTGGGAGTCCTCAGGGTCATGTGTCTCTGTGGGGGAGTCTAGACGGGGTGTGAATATGCACGTGCCGGAGTCCGAAGGGGTGTTACCTATGAGTTGTCACCGTGGGGGTGGCTCTTCTGGCGGCAGTCTTGGCTGGGCTGCGACCAGCTTCCAGAGACTCTCAGTCCCCTTTCCCGAGGGGGAAGCAGCTGGGAATCTCTGTGAGAGGTCCTATGCTTGCAGACCCTTCCCCCACAAAGCCACATATTCTGTAGACTTACTGGGGTTGGATGATGATGACTCACTTTATAAGGTTACTGGCTGTAACCCTTCACGCCACTGCCATCCCAGAAGATCTGGCCATCACCACATGAAGACCCTAGCAGTCACCTACAGCAGGTGCAGAGACTCAGAGAGGGAAGCTTGGCAACCAGTAGCCTCTGAACACCAGTGGGCACCTACTGCGCTTTATGGGTGCTCTGCAGCAAGGGAGGATACAAGGCTCATTCTCCTGGTCTCCCAAAGAACACTGAGCAAACCAGGAAGAGTGCTCATTACCACAACATTGAGGGTGCCACCAGTCCCTGGAGAAGGGGCTGGGCTGGGTACTGGTCAATCCCAAGGGCTGGTGCCCGATCCTGTAGCACTGGCAGCACCAGACCTGGCAACAGTATCATCTCATCTACCATGGTAGCATGGCCAGTCCCATGCTTGAAGATGTGACTATGGGAGGGAGAGTGGCCAGGACCTCAGCCAGCAGTAGACTGGAGCACAAATGTTGACCACATATGTAAATGGGTCAAACTGTGTGCTGCCATACCATACCCCTGGAGAACCCAGCAGTTTGAGTGGCCCTGCAGAGTCCTGTGAGGTGATAACCAGACTTGTGAAGTAGGGTGCAGGACTATTCTTAGGGTGACTTTGCTGACTCTGGAGCCCTGGTCAAGTTACCCTATTTTGCTGCATGTGTTGAGTGGGACTCTGAGGATTAAACACACCTGTGCGGTGAACTGTCACTCTGCCTGATGCAGATGAAAACTCTGTGACTAGGACTTGCCTCTGTGGTCCCAATCCCAGAGTTCTTCCGGTTGCTTGCTGGGAGCCATGGCCTTGGAGCAGAGTTTAATTTTTTTTGGCTGGGTGGGAAGCATTGATTTTTTTTCCCCTTTGACCTACAGGGGTCCCTGCAACCAGAGGATGCCCAAAGGCTGCAGCAATGAGGAACTGATAGCAATAGGGCCTGGAAACAGTATCAAGTCCCAACAAGGACACTCATGCCAAGTTGGGCTTCCTCTTCCACTTCAACCTCAATGTTTCTCTGAGAACAGAACTCCTGTCCCATCCCAGGCAGGGGGGGGTGGTCATTGCAGCCCCTGAACAGAAGCCAGAAGGATATTTACCTATGATGGTATCCTAATAGCTGCTACCCGGAAAGAGCTCATGGTGGGAAGACAGCCAAAAAGGGACCTCCATGGAGACCAGAGCAAAGAGACTCCACTTGCCCTTCCAGGGCAGTGTGCCAGTCACTCCACCTTGCCACACTCACTGGTCTCCCACTCTTTGCCGGCCCTTTATTAGGCACCAAATTCAAAGAGAAGCAGGAAATGAAAAGACCAAGGCCGGGCATGGTGGTGCATGCCTGTAGGTGGCAGCCTAGGAAGCCACGGCCAGGGCCAGGGATCACGGTTTGAGTCCTGCCAGGGACACGTAGCGAGGCCTAGTCCCCAAAAAATAGCTGGGCATGGTGGCTCGTGCCTGTCATCCCAGCTACCTGGGAAGCTGAGGCTGGGGATGGCTTGAGTCTGTGGTACCCCGGGCAACGTGAGCCTGCAGTTCCACAGACAAAAATAGTGAGAGCTCGTCTCAAAAAAAAAAAAAAGAAAAAAAAAGACCATGGGCTCAAAGCACAGAGCGAGGCAGATCTTTCTGGAGCTGAGCAGTGGGGAGTGGCAGGGACTGAGGGGAAGCTGACAGTGATGGGAATGGCCTGAGTGCACAACTGTTTAGCACCCACAGAGCAGTGCTTGCCTTCCCTTGAGACTCTTGTCTGTCTAGCAGACTATTGAGATTCTCCCACTGGTTCAAAGACAGGTTTCCTGTGCATACAGAAGCCTCCACTGCTGTCCTCTTATATGTTTTATCAAATAGAGAGGGCTCATGGGTGGGACAGAGGAGAGCAAACTGCCATAGATAAGTCCACAATCTATGTAGCCAACCATTCATCCTGTCTCCTGGCCAATTACAGTTAGGGATTGCAAGACAGACACCCCTTTGGACCCCTGCTCTAGCGGCAGGAAAGACAGGCACCTGCAATGGAAGGTAGGGATGTTTTCTTCGACCAAATCTTACCCCATTTCCCCCCAGCAATTAGAGGGAGAGGAGAGAGACCCCATTCTGCCCAGCAGGCTTGTGCTGGAGTCCGGAAGCACCCTTTCTCCAACCAACAACAGTCCTTGGTTCTTTGGGTTCTAATCAAAGTCATCAGAATAACCGACAACTGTTTAGGCCTCTTCAGTGCCCTTGAGTTGCATTTGAACTAGCTGCTTGAACCTAGTTGTGGTCGCATTAGATCTCACCGATACCTTCATTGGCACCATCTGAGTCCTCAAACTCCAGGAGTCTCAGTTGGTCCTGGTTGCAGGGTGAGGTCGCTAGTGCCACAAGCAGGAAGCTACAGGCCATGGACTGACTACATGTACACAGCGCAGGGCTTTCTCAGCTGAAAGCCAGGGCCTTCTCCAGGTATGAACTCTAGTGTGCAGGGCCTGGAGTGAGATGTCTGCAGAGCTGGGTTCCCTGATTTTGTTCTCTGCAGCCTTGCCTATCAGAGGTACTGCAAAGCTACATGCAAAGCTTCTCATTGACAGGCCTCAGATGCTGATGCTGGTATGAGGGGATCAGATACACAGCCTCAGGCAGCAGACCCTGCTTGATCATGGGACTCAACTTTGCCCAAGGGCAGCAGCTAGTTTCCTACCTTCCCTTCCCTCCCTGCATACTGATCCTTTTTTTCCCCCTTCCTCTGCAGGGAACAGGCCAGTGCCTGACTAGGTATCTCAATTTGAGCACTAGGTCAGCACTCTCACAGGCTGCTCTCACCTACTCCCTTCCCCCCTGGCTGTCTCTTGCCTATCTCCCATGCCAGGAGTTGACAGAAGAGACAGATAATGCCTTGCGCAGGGCAGGAAAGAGGCAAATGACCCCGTGTTCCTGAAAGACCAATTCAGTAGGAACCAGGCCGCAACTCCTGCGATTGCCTCAGAATTGCTTCCTTTCTGGAGCCTACCATCCACCAAGCACTCTCTGAGAGGCTTCTCTAATGACAAAGGGTGACCTTTACAACTGAAGGACAAATGAACTCAGGAAAATGTAATCCTGGATCTGACTCAGCTGGTGGGTGAATTTTGAGTTCCGAGTATTCTTGTCAGTTAGATTGCCTTCTTGACGTGGTGGTGAGACCTTCCAAGAAGTGGTTACATCCCTGAGGCCAACATTACCTCTTAGTCTTGGGATTTGTGCAGATGTATACCCAGACCAACCAGATATGTGATGCATTGTTACTACAGCCCATCACTGAACCCACAAAATAGATCCTGTTTTTAGATCATTTAACTAGATGGAGTTGCTAACCCTTTGAAATTACATGGTACTTTCCAGGATCTGTGTTCAGACTTCTTACCTTTCACCCCTTACTCCACAGGACAGCAGCACTATGATCTCCTAGTGATTGGAGGTGGATCTGGTGGCCTGGCCTGTGCCAAGGAAGGTATGTATCCTGTGTTCTTTTTTTTTTTTAGACTAGGTCTCGCTATTTTTGCCTGTGGAACTGCAGGCTCTCGTTGCCCGGGATACCACAGACTCAAGCAATGCCCAGCCTCAGCTTTCCAGGTAGCTGGGATGACAGGTGCGCGCCACCACGCTCAGCTATTTTTTTGGAACTAGGTCTCGCTATGGGCCCCAGGCGGGACTCAAACCACCATCCCTAGCCCCGGCCACTTCGTAGGCTGAAGCTTACAGGCACAAGCCACTGTGCCCAGCCTGTATCCTGTGTTCTATGTTACTCTCTTGTGAAAGGGCCTCAAAGCCTTGAAGCCCTCTGGAGAGGGAAATGTTGTTCTTGAGCATCTATCTGAGTGGGGATGTACCCAAGTGCAGAATGCATTGCCTCCCACAGCTCACCTGCCAGACCCTAGAACCCTGACTTTCCTGCTGGGGTCACCCCAAAGCCTCATTGTGCCCTGCTCCCAGCTGGCCAGATCCCACCTGTCTGCACAACACACAGCAGACCAGGTGGTGCCAAGTCTGAGCTTGCCCTCCTCAACTCTAGCTCTAGGTCCCACAGGATCTGCCCCCATCCATCAATAGCATCTCCAAATACCCACACAATTTCTTGCTTGTTCATGCTCTTCTGATCCTGGACTCCTTACTGTTCTGCAAATGCTTTTGGAAATCTTTTCTAGCCTTTTACCTTACCCTGACTGTCTACCCTGCTGGACTGTACTTTGCCCACCTGATTAACTGCAGGACTCACCTTCTTTCGGTGACTGGTGCTTTGATGCCCTACTAGAGTTGCACCCCTCCTGCTATGATTCCATTAACTCATCTGGTCTCCATCACACTCTGCCTGTTCTTAGTGCTGACGCTGCCCTGCAGATACCATGGTTGGTATTGCCATCCGTTTCCTTAGGAATATCTGTAAACATTTTTATAACGTGACTGTAGAGATAATTCAGTTTTTGTATGTCCTGAGAAATAATTTATCTTGCCTTCATTTTGTAAAAGTCTTTTCTCTGGTTATAGAATTCAAGGATGATAGTTGTTTTTGTTTTGTTGTTTTTCTGTTAGTGCTAAAGATGTTGTCCCTTTGCCTTCTTTCTTGGCATTGTTTTTGACAGGAAACCTCCAACTTCATCTTTCTTCCTCTCTCATGGTACTTTCTTCTCTGATTACTTTTAGGGTTTTCTCTTTTCATTCATTCTAAGTAATTTGATGATGTGTGCTTTGGTATCGTTTTTAATTGTTTTTTGCTACAATTCATAGAGCTTCTTGGGATTTCTTTCTTTCTTTTTTCCTTTTTGAGACTAGGTCTTGCTATTTTTGCCTGTGGAACCGCAGGCTCTGGTTGCCCGTGTTACCACGGACTCAAGCAATCCCCAGCCTCAGATTCCTAGGTAGCTGGGATTACAGGCGCACGCCACCACGCCCAGCTATTATTATTATTTTTTTTTGGAACTAGGTCTCACTACAGGACCCAGGCGTGACTCAAACTGCGATCCCTAACCCTGGCCGCTTCATAGGCTGAAGCTTACATGCACAAGCCACCGTGCCTGGCTCAAGCAACCCCCAGCTTCAGCTTCCCAGGTAGCTGGGATTACAGGCATGCACCACCATGCCCAGCTATTTTTTTGGGACTAGGCGGGACTCGAACCACTATACCTAGCCCTGGCCACTTCATAGGCTGAAGCTTACAGGCATGAACCACCGTGTCCGGCCTGGTCTGCAGATTTCTAGTTTTCATCAAATTGTGATTTTTTTTCTATTATTTCTTCAAATACTTTTTCCATCTCAGGATTTCTCCCTCTTATGCTTTTGAAGACTTTGTTTTCATGTCCTGAATTACCCCATAGCTAATCAATCCTCTTTCCAGTTTGTTTTTAAATTAATAAGGTATAATTGTTTTACATCTTTGTTTATATTTTGACAGTATAGGAGTTCTCCCCTTAGGTGTGGTTGCCTTAGCTCTCCAATCACAAATGTGCCCATAGTTTTCCATCATAGTCCATTATACTACCCTCTTCACATTCCTCCTGCTCTCCCTTCCTCTCCCTCTCCCTTCTTGTATGCCTCAGATCTACAGTCAGTTTTCAAGGGCTGGTTTTATTTTTTAATTTTTTTTTTTTTGAGACTAGGTCTCACTATTTTTGTCCGTGGAACCACAGGCTCTCATTGCCCGAGGTACCACACACTCAAGCAATTCCCAGCCTCAGCTTCCCAGGTAGCTGGGATTACAGGCGCGTACCACCACACCCAGCTGTTTTTTTGTTTTTTTTGGAACTAGGTCTCACTACCAGCCCCAGGCGGGACTCGAACCGCGATCCCTAGCCCTGGCCTCTTTATAGGCTTAAGCTTACAGGCACGAGCCACCGTGCCCGGCCTATTTTTTAATTTTTTAAATATTTTTTATTTTTTAATTTTCATACAGCACTGGTCATATTTGTATAGTTATTATTCCCCTTGGGTATGGCTTCCCATCAGTGATGTACCCCTATACCACCACCCCGCTTCCCTTTCCCCCTCTCCACCTCTGGTGACTCAACTATTCTCTCACTTCAAGTCCTTAGTGAATGTTTGGTCCCTTGGTTTCTTCTTTTCCTTTCCTGGATCAATGCCCTCTTCCTGGGTGAGGACCTGCACTCCTGGAACACAACAGACGATGCTGCTCAGTTCTCCAGGAGTAAGTGAAGCAGGTAGCCAGGCCAAACATGTCAGGAACCTCATATAGGGCAGGTGTGAGGTATGGTTCCCCAAAGCTCCTTTATTGTGGCATTTCCTGCGGTGGAGGAGTCTGTCTCTTTATCTCCAGACTTGTGTGTTCACTTAGTCCATGTCTCCTTATTCATAATGGCTGTCTTTTCCATACTGATGTCTGTCACGTGATGCCACTTCTGAGCCTTACAGTTCTGGCATCTGATGCTGGAAACCCAACTCCCAGCCACTGTCAGTGGAGAAGTTCCCTGGTAGGGAACTCCAGCAAGTGGATGGTCTGGCTCCTCTTCTCTCTCTTAGTTTACAGTTCTACCATGGGGCTGCAGCCACATCACTGTGGCTTTTCCCCCATTGGAAAAGGGGAGAGCATCACCTTGAGTCATTGTAGGTGGAGCTCTGCGACAGGTTATCACAGTAACTAGTCTCACAGTCTTGTCTCTTGTGGTTCCAAACATGCTGTTTGGGTCCTCCCCAGGTTATGAGTGTATCCAGGGCTGTTACTTGTTCCTCTCCTCTCCTGTATATTTGCAGCTAGAGTGCTGGTTTTCTCATTTCTAGTGCAGGTCTGACTGAAGTGGGCATAAACCAGAGAGGACCCCAAGCCAGCAGATGCCCATCCCCCACCCCTGGCCCACAAAGAGGCAGAGGCCAGCTCCCCCAGCCCAAGACCCCAGTAGTGCAGGACTCACCTTACCTAGGCTGCTGGGGACCAGAGGCTTGAGCTGTCTGAAGTGACTTCAGCCAAGGATTGGTATTAAATAAAGTTTGCCTTGTTTGACTTTTTTTTTTTTTTTTTTTTTTTTGGTTTCTCCATGTTTCACGTGAAAGTGGTGTCATCTGGTATTTATTTTTCTCTTTCTGGCTTATTTCACTTAGCGTATGTGTTCCATTTCCATCCATGTTGCTGTAAATGCCATGAGTTCATCTCTTTTTGATCACTGAGTAATATTCCACCATTTATGTTTATATACCACTCATCTGTTTTGGGCATTTGGGTTGTTTCCATATCTTGGCTATTGTGTATAGTGCTGCAATAAACATAGGAGTGCAGGTTTCCTTTTGAATTAGTGTTTTTCTGTTCTTTGGGGAGATTCCTGGAGTAGAACTGCTGGGTCACATGGTAGATCCATTTGTAGTCTTTTTTTTTTTTTTTTCAAGAATAGGTCTTGCTATGTTGCCCAGGGTTGTCCCGATCCTGTGCACCCAAGCGATCCCCAGCCTCAGCCTCCCAGCCTCCCAGGTAGCTGGGGTTACAGGAGTGTGACCAGGTCTTGCTATGTTGCCTTGAGGTAGTCTTGAGCCCACAAACTCAAGCAATCCAAGCGCTTTGACTATAGGCTCACGTCACCATGCCCAGCTCCATTTGTAGTCTTTCGAGAAATCTCCACACTGCTTTTTATAGGGACAGGACCAGTCTACATTCCCACTAACAGTGTAAGAGGGTACCTTTTTCTCCACACCCTTGCCAGCAATTGTTATTTCTGTGCTTGTTTCTCATAGGGATTATTCTCTGGTGTGAGGTGTGGTTTTGATTCACATTTCCCTGATGATAAGTGTGATGAACATTTTCTCATGTGCCTGTTATCCATCTGTATGTGTTTGAAGAAGTGTCTGTTTAACTCCTCTGCTCATTAAAAAAATTTTTTTTTTAATTTTTAAAAATTTCTGACAACATGAGTCATTTTTGTATGGTTTGGTACCCCTGGAAATGCCTCCCCACTCCATCTGATACCCCTCCCCCCACCTCTGGTCACTCAGACTCTTTCCTTGACCATTTAACACATTGGTCTCTTTCTTTTCTGGGGCAGTCTTTTTCCTGGATGAGGGTCTGTGTTCCTGGAATGGCACACTGAGCTGCTTAGGTTTTCAGTCTTAACTTTGCATCAAGCTGCCAGTCCGAGCTCATTTGGAGTCTGTCAATACCTCCTCATTCTTGCTGGCTGTTTCTGCCATTCTGATTTCTGTCCCATTTTGCTGTTTCTTTGCCTTATAGTTCTCACCTCTGGCTTGAGGTCAGAACTTGCTGAACTTGCTGAACTGAACTTGCTCCCAGTCATTGTTCGTAGAGAAATTCCTTGATGGTGACAGGCATCTGCAGATGATTGGTACAACTCTTTTGCAGCTTTGCTGTGAGGCTGATGCCATGGTTCTACATTCTTCTCCCCTGTGGCAAGGGGAGGGATGCCTTGCTCTCTTAGAAGGCATCTCTGAACCAGGATTTTGGCTCCCAGCCCCTGGTTAGGTTTAGTTGTCATTCTGTGCTAAGTCATCACTCTAGTTGGTCTCCCAGTCCTGTACGTAGCGGATCTTTCCATGTTCTTTTTGTGTCCTGCCCAGAATATGTGTGTTTAGGATCTTTTATCTTTTCCCTCACCCATTCTTTGTCTGTAGTTGGATTATTAGTGCTCTTCTTATTTCTGATGAGGACGGACTAGAGTGAGAGTAAGCCAGAGGGGGTGTCATGTCCATCCCCCACAACATGCACTCTGGCTCATATCTGCACAGGAGCAGGGTCTGAAGGCCTCCTACCGAGTGGCCCCAGTGGGGGAACTGCACCAAAGGAAGTCCAAGAGGCATGGAGTCTCTGGGCCCAGCAGGCTGCTGCCACTCTCTTCTGCTCATTTTTTGATTGGGTTGTTTGTTTTCTTTTTGTTGAGCTGTATGAGCTCTTTGTTGGTCTTTGATATCAATCCCTTGTCAGGTGTGCAAATATTTCCTTCCATCGTATGATGTATCTCGTCATTTTGGTTAATGTCTCTTTTGTTGTATAAAAACTTCTCACTTTGAAGTAGTCCCAGTTTTTTATATTCTCTTTTGTTTTCCTTGCTGCTTCAGATACATCTGTAAAGATATTTTTGACATTTATATCCTTGAGCATTTGCTGTATTTTCTTCTATGTATTTTTTGGTTTTAGGTCTTACATCCATGTTTTTTATCCATTTTGAGTTAATGTTCATCTATGTTGTGAGATGGTGATCTAGTTTTATTTTTTTGCATGTGGCTATTCATTTTTCCCAACACTATTTATGGACAAGACTTTCCGTGTTCCAGTGTATTTTCTTCACTCCTTTGTGAATTTTGTGTGGCTTAAGTTTTACATTCTTAATTCTATTCTATTGATTTCTATCTGTTTTCATTTCAATGCTATACTGTTTTAATTACTAGAACTTTGTAGTAATTTGAAGTCTGGACATGTAATACCATTATTTCTTTGTGTTTCCATATTAATTTAAGTAAAGTTTATTCCATTTCTTTGAATGCTATTGAAATTTTCATTGACATTGCATTGAATCATCTCTCTCCTGATTTCTCCCTCCTCTCTAGCTGTATGTTTTAGTTCTGTTTAGTTTGTCTGACTTCTTCTGACCTTTTGTTTGTTTTCCCTATATCTATAGTGAAACCATTTGGTTTCTCTCTTTTTTCTTTCTGACTTATTTCCATCAACATGATTTCTTCTAGGTCAAAATGCATAATGTTTGTCATTTTTGATTGATGCATACTATTCCATTGTGTAAATATACCACAACTTTTTCAACCATCAATCAGTTTGGGTGCATTTGGGTTGTTTTCAAATCTTGGCATTTGTAAATAGTGTTGCAGTAAACAATTAACATCTGAGATCTGAGTACAGGTGTCCTTTTGATTTTTGTTTGTTTGTTTGTTTGTTTTGAGACTAGGTCTTGCTATTTTTGCCCGTGGAACCGCAGGCTCTCATTGCCCAGGGTACCACAGGCTCAAGCAATCCCCAGCCTCAGCCTCCCAGGTAGCTGGGATTACAGATGCACGCCACCACGCCCAGCTATTTTTTTTGGAACTAGGTCTCGCTGCGGGACCCAGGCAGGGTTCAAACCATGATCCCTAGCCCCGGCCGCTTCATAGGCTGAAGCTTACAAGCACGAGCCACCGTGCCCGGCCTAGGTGTCCTTTTGAATTGGTGTTTTAGTGTCCTTTGCGTAGATTCTCAGTAGTGGAATTGCTGGATTGAATAGTAGTTCCATTTTCAGTAGTTTGAGGGTCCTACACACCACTTTCCATAGTGACTGGACCAGTTTGCATTCCCACCAACAGTATAAAAGTGTTTCTTTTTCTCCATATCTACACCAGCACTTGTTGTTGCCCATTTTTTTGATACAGGCCATTCTTACTGGTGTGAGATGGTATCTCATTGTGATTTTGATTTGCATTTCCCTGATTATAAGTGATGTTGAGCACTCTTTCATATGTTTATTGGCCATTTGTATTTCCTTTTTTTTTTTTTTTTTTTTTTT